>ONZH01024657.1:0-21848 GCA_900303285.1 Rhinella marina
ATTTGTCACAAAGACCGGGATCGTCAGATGGTGTGCTGCCTTCCAGGCGCTCGAGTTCGGCACATCGCGGATCGGGTTGACAGATTACTGGGAGGGGCTGGAGAAGATGCAGCAGTCATGGTCCATATCGGTACCAATGACAAAGTTAGAGGTAGGGGGAGCATCCTTAAAAATTATTTTACGGATTTAGGGCATAAGCTTAGGGCAAGGACCTCCAAGGTAGTGTTTTCCGAAATACTGCCTGTACCACGAGCCACACAAGAAAGGCAGCGGGAGATTAGGGAGGTAAACAAGTGGCTCAAGAACTGGTGTAGGCAGGAGGGATTTGGGTTCTTGGAGAACTGGGCCGACTTCTCTGTCGGCTACAGGCTCTACCGTAGGGATGGGCTGCACCTCAATGGGGAAGGGGCAGCTGTTTTGGGGGAGAAGATGGCTAGAAGGCTGGAGGAGTGTTTAAACTAGGGACTGGGGGGGGAGGGTAACTACATTATAGGAGGGGAAGATAGTGCAGATAGAGACTTGGGGCAAGGTAATAGAACTGGGGGAGGAATGGAAGGAGGAACTAGAACAGATCAGAAGGAAAGGTGTAGGGTAAGAAATATACATCAACCTCTTAATTGTATGTACACTACTGCCAGAAGCCTAGCTAATAAAACTGGTGAACTGGAATTAGTGATGTGTGAGGAGAACTATGACATAGTGGGAGTAACTGACACATGGCTGGATGATAGCTATGATTGGGCAGTCAACGTACAGGGTTACAATCTTTTTAGAAAGGATTGTCAAAACCGGAGAGAGGGAGGGGTCTGCCTTTATGTAAAGTCGTGCCTAAAGCCCACACTCCGGGAAGATATAAGTGAGGGACATGAACATGTGGAGTCACTGTGGGTAGAAATAGATGGAGCAAAAAACAATAATTAATATACTAATAGGGGTTTTTATAAACCACCCAATATATCAGAGACCACAGAAAATCTACTTCTAAACGAAATAGACGAGGCGGCAAATCATAATGAGGTCATTATTATGGGGGACTTCAACTACCCAGATATAGACTGGGAAACTGAAACCTGTACATCTCATAAAGGAAACAGGTTCTTGGCAATAACCAAAGACAATTACCTTTCCCAACTGGTTCAGGACCCCACTAGAGGGATGTCGAATATTTGGACTTCTCCAAAGCGTTTGACACGGTACCACATAAAAGGTTAGTATACAAAATGAGAATGCTTGGCCTGGGAGAAAATGTCTGTATGTGGGTAAGTAACTGGCTCAGTGATAGAAAACAGAGGGTGGTTATTAATGGTAGATACTCAGATTGGGTCACTAGTGGGGTACCACAGGGGTCTGTATTGGGTCCTATTCTCTTCAATATATTTATTAATGATATTGTAGAAGGTTTGCATAGTAAAATATCATTTTTTGCAGATGACACTAAACTGTGTAAAGTAATTAACACAGAGGAGGACAGTGCACTGCTACAGCAGGATCTGGATAGACTGGATACTTGGTCAGAAAAGTGGCAGATGAGGTTTAACACTGACAAATGTAAGGTTATGCATATGGGAAGGAATAATGCAAGTCACCAGTACATACTAAATGGCAAAGCATTGGGTAACTCTGACATGGAAAAGGACCTAGGAATTTTAGTGAGCAGCAAACTAAGCTGTAGAAGCCAGTGCCAGACAGCTGCTGCCAAGGCCAATAAGATAATGGGTTGCATCAAAAGGGGCATAGATGCCCGTGATGAGAACATAGTCCTGCCACTTTACAAATCACTAGTCAGACCACACATTGTGTACAGTTCTAGGCTCCTGTGAACAAGGCAGACATAGCAGAGCTGGAGAGGGTTAAGAGGAGGGCAACTAAAGTAATAACTGGAATGGGAGGACTACAGTACCCAGAAAGATTATCAAAATTAGGGTTATTCACTTTAGAAAAAAGATGACTGAGGGGAGATCTAATAACTATGTATAAATATATCAGGGGTCAGTACAGAGATCTCTCCCATCATTTATTTATCCCGAGGACTGTGACTGTGACGAGGGGACATCCTCTGCGTCTGGAGGAAAGAAGGTTTGTACATAAACATAGAAGAGGATTCTTTACGGTAAGAGCAGTGAGACTATGGAACTCTCTGTCTGAGGAGGTGGTGATGGTAAGTTCACTAAAAGAGTTCAAGAAGGGCCTGGATGTATTTCTGGAGGGTAATAATATTACAGGTTATAGTTACTAGAGAGGGGTTGTTGATCCAGGGAGTTATTCTGATTGCCTGATTGGAGTCGGGAAGGAATTTTTCCCCCTAAAGTGAAGAAAATTGGCTTCTACCTCACAGGGTTTTTTTTGCCTTCCTCTGGATCAACTTGTAGGAAAACAGGCTGAACTGGATGGACAGATGTCTTTTTTCGGCCTTACAAACTATGTTACTATGTTATTGACTCAGGGGGGCTGAATACAAATGCATGCCACACTTTCCAGATTTTAATTACATTAAATTAATAAAAGGTGGCAGACCAATATAATAAACTTAATTGTACAGGATTAAAAAAACACAGAGTTTTGTAGTCTCTCACACAAGTTACAAAAATTGTTAAAAAATATATATAAAAATATAAAAGTTTAAATCAACCCCCCCTTTACGTAGAATAAAAAATAAACACATGAATAACAAAAAATCTAAACATCATGGGCGTTACCTCGTGCGAAAATGCCTGTTCTATTAAAATATTATAATATTTTTCCAATATGGAGAATTGCCTAACAGAAAAAAGGGTCAAAATGGACTTCCGGTTCCGGCGCGCACATGTAAGGAGCAGTGAGAAGGAGCTCCGGAATCCCTGACTCGCATATCGGGACTTAGCCATATCTTGGGGGTGTCATCCCCCTTCTAGACTCTACCCCAGACCATCAGGGGGAGATTTATGGAGAAATTCCTACTGAAAGGCGGCCCCTCAATACCGCAATCCGCGCTTCCACCACGTGAAGAGAAACAAGCCAAAGGCAAGATGGCGTCCACGCAGGGGAAGCTGCAGCAGAGGCTAACCAGATCGTCCTCTCAGCCACCCTCCCGCCAGCCTGAAGATTCAGCGGAGGCATCAGACGGGGAAGCGCCGCAACTTTCTCAGGACACTGATCTGTCGATTCCCTGTAAAACTATGGCGGTGGAAGTTGCCAAGCTGCTGGCGCCAGATATAAAATCAACCTTGGAGGCGACAGTTACGGCGGCCTTGCAACAGTTGCAGCGAGACGTAGCCCAGCATACCTCTCGAATAAACGAGATGGAACATCGAATAGGCCTGATAGAAGATGAGCTGGAAAAAGCGCACACCCAGGTACGGGAAGTCATGCGTACCAATCAATCCCTCAAAGACAAAGTTGAGGATTTGGAAAACCGCTCCAGGAGGAGCAATCTGAGAATAGTGGGATTGCCAGAATCGATAGCGGTCACCCAGCTGCAGCAGATCTTTGCGGTGGAGGTCCCCCAGGCCCTGGGGCTGCAGGGTACGTTCACTGTGGAAAGGGCTCATCGGATAGGGCCGCCGAGAATGGAAGACCAAGGCCCACAAGGGAATAGACCACGACCAGCTATAGCTAAATATTTGAATTACGCGGCTAAAGAAGCTATTGTCAGTAACTACAGGAGACTTGACCAACCCTTAATGATCCGAGGGAGTAAGGTGCTCCTGTTTAATGACTACTTCGCTGAAGTGGCGAAACGGAGGAGAGCTTTTTCGCATATCTGCTCTGTACTGGTGAATAAAAGAACGAAGTTTGCCCTGATCTATCCAGCCACCCTGCGAGTTTTCCGAGCTGATGGCTGCACGGATACCTACCTGTCACCGAAGGAGGCAATGGAGGCGCTTGTCCCGGAGGATTACGTCATCCGTCCCAGCAGAGTCCATTGAGAAGCGGCAGTCCCTCCACAAGAGGTCGTCAGAGAGCGGAGGAACATCGAAGGAGCCCTGCCAGGTCCACTAGGATCATCGATGACTCGCAAGACTACAGAACATCTTGGGACTGACTCCTGTTAGATACTCCTGAGGACACGTGAGAAGACATGAGTCTGAATATTATGATTATAGGAGGAGGGGTGGGAGATCCAGGTTGATGATTATTCGTTAATGGGCTATGGCTGTAAAGTTTATTATCAGGAACAGAGGCGTCAAAGCAGTGGTTGTGGTCTCCTATCGAAGAATTATTAGCAGAGAGTCAGGGGGATGGAGATAAGAGCGAGAACGTAAGAGAGGAGATATAGATGGGTTTCTGGTGCTTGGATGACAACGAAGACATCAGAAACAGTGCGAAAAAAGGGAAGTCACTGAAAAAACGATTGTTGTTTGTTTCTAAAGTTGGGGAGTTGGGGATGGGGGTGGGACGTGATGAATATGTTTGTGAGCTCCGTGTGATTCCTACCGGTAAGGGAAGACGAGGCAGAGGTATCTATTCTGTTGGGGAAGGTGTGCCTCCTGAGAAATCGATAGATATATATACACTATGAAAATCATCACTTGGAATGTGAAAGGGCTGCGCTCGCCACATAAGCGCATGATGATTTTGAGACACCTGAAAAAGTTGGGTGCTGATATCGCTCTTCTACAGGAGACACACCTTGAGGAATGTGATTTCTGGAGACTCAAGAAACTGTGGGTGGGTCAGGTGTTAGGATCCCCCTCACAGGGGAGAAAAGCAGGGGTAATCATACTTTTTCATAAAAAATTACAGGCCAAGGTGGGAAACATGCTGACAGATGAAGAAGGCAGAATAATGCGGGTGGAACTCATTGCGCCATCGGGTCCTCTCTCGTTGTTCAACATATATTCACCAAATGATATGCAACAGGGATTTTATGCCAAATTGGAAAATCTTATTGTGCAGGAAGGTACTATTCAGATACTAGTGGCGGGAGACTTTAATAGAGTTAGGCATGAACTGGAGGACAGACGACCTCGAGGTGACAAAAATAGGAAGATGGCGAAGCCGCAACATACTCTTAGTCTCTTTTTACTGAACACAGGATTGACTGATGCATGGAGACATCATCATCCCATAGACAGGGAATTTACCCATTTTTCACACGCACAAGCTTCCTGGTCTCGAATCGACTATATGCTGGTCTCCTCGGGTCTGCTACCCAAGGTCCAACAGGTATCCATCATGGATTTGGTGGTGTCAGACCACGCCCCGGTCATGATGGAATTAGCCGATGCGATGCCCAGAGGCGCCGATTACATTTGGAGGTTCCCGGGGTACTTGATCAATGATCAGGACTTTGTAGACCGGTGGTGGTGGAAGTATTCCCAGGATAATAGAGAACACGAACACAACCCGCAACTCTATTGGGACACTGCTAAAGCGGTATTGCGGGACCAGATTTTAGCATACGCGATAGGGAGAAAGAGGACTATACAAAAGAAATATGAGGAGGCAGCGGTACTAGTACGTGATGCATACACACTATATCTGACTGATCCTACGGATGTGCATAGAATAAGGTGGGTGACTGCAAAACATAACTTTGACTATTATTTAGAGGGTAAGGAGAGGTGGTTTGCTGACCGCAAGAAAGCCTCTGTCAGGTCTGGTCATCAGAGAACATAGGTTCTATGTTTTGCTTGGTTTTCTGAGTTTTTGTGTGTTTCTGTTTAGTGCCTACGCCTTGCCTTGAACTATGTTCACACTGTGGGTTGTTTTAGAGCCAACGCCCAGCTTCATGTTTGGTTTGTCTATTCAGGGTTAATACTCAGGTGCTGGCTGAGTGGCTTCTCTGAATCTGGTCCATTCAGAACCTGGGGGTGGGATATCTTCCTGCTTATATACCTTTCTTTCTCTCTGCTCCTTGCTGGTTTTTGCAATTCCTTGCTATTCCTGCTTGCGTGTTATTGTGTATCCTGACTGCTGATTTGACCCTTGGCTTGTATCTGACTTCTCTACCGTCTTCCGATTTTGTACTTAGTTATTCCTGGTTTTGACGCGGCTTCCTGACGATCATTTTGGTGTTTTGTCTGTCTTCTTTGTTGTTCCCTGTTCCCTGCACCTTACACAGTGTATTTCGCAGTCCTCGTGGTTGTCGCCCCACGGTTTAGCGTGGGTGAGGCAATAGGCAGGGACAGAGGGTTGGGTAAGCTCAGGGCACACGCTCCTCTGTTGTCTGTTTATCCCAACCTTGACAGCCTCATTGTTCCGTTAGGGTAACAAAGCGGGCAAAATGATGGCAAATTTGGTGAGACAGATCAACCATACACACTTACACCCCCTAAAGGACAAGCATAATAGTCTGCAACAGCACCCCAAGGAGATTGTACAGATCTTTGGAGATTATTTTACTAAATTCTATGCAAGGGATCCCCATGATAGTGGGCGTGCAGCTGAACTCTTACAAAAGGTAACACTTCCGAGTTTATCAGATGATGCATTGGCAATTCTTAACTCAGAAATCACAGAGGAAGAATTGGCCAAAACCATCAAACAACTCCCAAATGGGAAGGCTCCTGGACCTGATGGGTTCCCAGCGGAATTTTATAAAGTTATAGGGGGGAATTGGCATCGACTCTAACTAGTCTATTTAACGCCTTGCTACAGGGAGGGAAAATGCTGCCTTCTGGGGACATGGCATTTATTAGGGTCCTGCCGAAACAGGGGAAAGATCTTACTAACCCAGGATCTTATCGCCCAATATCCTTGATAAATCAGGATATCAAGTTGTTGTCAAAGATATTGGCGAACAGACTGGCAATATATCTACCCTCCTTGATAGGTAATCATCAGGTGGGATTTGTGAAGGGCCGTTCAGCAGTCGCAAACATCAGACGGGTGTTGCTAGCGCAAGATGTAACCCAGGCAGTACAACCGATAAGAACACCAGCACTTTTGGCCTTAGATGCCGAAAAGGCCTTCGATAATGTGAACTGGAAGTGGCTGGAGGCTGTTCTTGATAAACTGGGATTGGTGGGACCGTTTAGGAACTATCTCCGAAGTATGTACAACGCTCCTAAGGCGAGGGTGTGGGTTCCGGGCTTTTTGTCTGAAGTAATAAATTTGGAAAAGGGCACTCGTCAGGACTGCCCTTTATCCCCTCTTTTGTTTAATCTAGCTCTGGAACCGATGGCGCAGTTATTCCTACAAACAGACATTTATGACGGGGTCCCAATAGGGAATAAAGCGCTGAAGTTAGCATGTTTTGCTGATGATACGTTACTATACCTGCGAGAACCAGAGAAACATCTGCAATCGGTGCTGGACACCTTCTGCTATTATGGGACAGTGACGGGCTATAAAATCAATGTAAAAAAGAGTCAGTTGATGTATATAGGAATTCAGTCCTCGAGTCCTGCTGTAGAGTTGCCAGTAAAAGTCTCCTCTGATTATATAACCTATTTGGGGATTAAAATAGGGAAGTCTCCAGCATCTTTGTATGCGCTGAATTACCCCCCCTTGATACAGAAGATAACTAGGGAACTGGCAGCTTGGAAAGATCTACCTCTATCCTTAAGTGGTAGGGCTCAGCTAATTAAAATGATAAGTTTTTCAAGGTTACTATATCCGTTACAGACCATTCCTATGCTTCTTAAACACATGGATCACATGAAACTGCAGTCAGCATTCACCACCTTTCTATGGAAAGGTAAAAGGCCCCGTATAGCCTATAGAAAACTCTGCATGTTGAAGTGGGAAGGAGGTCTACAATTGCCAAACATCAGACTTTATAATCTAGCAGCCCTCTATAGGCACGTGAAAGACTGGTATTGGGAGACATCATATTTCTCTGACTTCTATCTGGAAAGGGAGCTGGCCAGCCCCTGGGGCCTGTCGGCTTTATTACATACAAAATGGAAAGATATTCCGACGAAGGTAAAACGTAGTGTACTGCTGAGGGACACGATAATAACTTGGAAGGAGGTCAGGAAAATATATAAACTCCCCATATATCTTTCCCCAAAGATGCCTTTGTGGACATTGCCAGCATTCAGACAGGGGCAAATAAATAAAATGTACAAGAAGTGGAGACAGATAGGGATAAACACTTTACAAGATGTCTTGGATGCCTCGGGTCAATCCCTGATGTTGTGGGAAGATCTCAAGGCTAAATACCAATTGCCTTTGGCCCATTATCTCCCGTATCAGCAACTACGACTCTATTGCTTGGGACTATCTAAGTCTATGGGGGATACCACTAGGCTGACTTGGTTTACGGGGATATTGGGGTCTGACAAGTCCCAACTTGTCAGATATCTACCGTAAGATACATAGCACACAGTCCATAGGCCTGGTAACAGAGGTTTTTAAACATTGGCATAGGGAAATTGAGGAGGAAGATCTGACCAAGAAAATGAGAGAAGGAATGGATTGTGTGAGGCAGGCGATATTGGAAGAATATTGGAGGGAGACTCAATTGAAAATTCTGCACAAGGCAACGTATGCTTTTGACTTCTCTTATAAGGAGGCACCAGCACATTATCTAAGAGCATGTCCTAAATGTGGCCAGCCAAAAGCATCTTTGTTACATTGCTTATGGGAATGCCCTAACCTCCATAATCTCTGGAATAGGGCTATTGGATATGTCAAACATACATGGGGGGTAGAGGTGGCATCTAGGTCACAATGCATATTTCACTACATTCCTACAGATCAAGAAGATAAAGCTTCATCAATAGTCAAGGAAAAGGGTGTTCATATTTTGTTAATGGCGGTGAAGAAAAGTCTGCTGAAACATTGGTTAGAACCGTCAGTCCCAGTGTGGGAGGAAGTATTGGGCCTTATGAAACATGTTCTTTATATGGAAAGGCTTGACACAGAGACAAACAAGGAAAGGACAATAGGCAAGTTCATAAAAAAATGGAGGAAGTTTATTGAAGAGGCCTTATCAGTTGTAGAAATAAAGGAATTGATGCGACCGTTTGTCCAGACCAAATGGTATTTAGAGGCTCAGATTGGCAATAAGCTGGGCAAACTACAAGTATAAGAGGCATCCTTACTGCCGGTGAATAGGAATCGGTAGGAACCACGGTGCTCACAGGAGGGATTGTTTGTGGGATGTTTTTGTTGGGGGGAAGGGTAGTTTGGGGTGGGGGAGGGAGGAGGGATAAAAAATAAAAATATTGATCAGGATACAATCTGTGTAGTAACTTTTCACTCATGCCATGTACCGTTCTTGTTTTTATGAAGTGTATGGTATGTTTGTTATGATTCCTGATTGACAATAAAGAAATATTAAAAAAAAAAAAGGGTCAAAATAGCTTAAGACTGCTCTTACCCAAAATGGTCTCAATAAATACTACAGATTGTTCCACAAATAATTAGCCCCCACACAGCTCAGTAGATATAACTATAAAAAAGTTATGGAGGTCAGAATATTGTGATGTAAAAAAAAAAAATAAATATATTTTTACACTATTTAGACATGATAAACCTATATACGTGTGGTCAGGGCCGGCCTTAGGGTAAATGGGGCCCTGTGCGAAACTTTCTCTCGACTCGACGCCCCCCTCCTATTTATATATATATTTACTTAAAGAAGTATGTGTGCCATCCCATCTCCATTGTCCCATACAGAAAAATATAGTGACATTACTAACGTCATACAGTATAGAGCTATAAATAGAGTGTAGAGATATATAGAGTAGGACAGTATGTATATATATATATATATATATCTACACTGTATTTATAGCTCTCTATACTGTCCTATGTCACACTATATATCTCTGCACTGTATTTATAGCTTTCTATATTGTCCTATATCACTCTATTCTCTATATATCTCTGCACTGTATCTATAGCTCTATACAGTCTGACTTTTAATACTGTCACTATATTTTCCTGTATGGGATAATGGAGATGGCACGCACATAGCTCACATCACTAAACCCCTCACTGGTGTTTAGTCATGTGTGAGTTATGTGTGCCATGACTGCCATCTCTATTATCCTATACAGGATGGGGCCTTAAGTATATAAAATAAGGTTGGAGGCTTAAGTATATGGATGGGGCCTTAAGTATATAGTCCCTCTCCCAATTAAACCCCCCGCCCTCGGTCATCACGTTGTTTGGGGGCACTTACTTACAGCAGTGCAGCCGCTAACTTTCTCCTACCACCCTCTGAGTCCTTCTGCGCATGTGTTACGTCAGCCAAGGGCCAGCTCCAGGTTCAGGTGGGCCCTTGGCCGATAAAGTCTCAGAGGGCCCCCTTACAGAGTGATAACTATCTGGATATAGATAATATAGTAGATGTCCCCTGCAGTCCTTTGTAACTGTAGAGGTAACACAGTGATGGCTATCTGAGTATAGAAAATGTAGTAGTGTTACCTGCAGTCCTGTGTAAAATCACAGATAACACTAGTACTGATAATGTGGTACTACCACAGATCAGCGTCTTGTGCCCCCATCAAACCTCAGATCAGCGTCTTGTGCCCCCATCAGACCTCAGATCAACACAATGTGCCCCCATCAGACCTCAGGTCAGCGTCTTGTGCCCCCATCAGACCTCAGGTCAGCGTCTTGTGCCCCCATCAGACCTCAGGTCAGCGTCTTGTGCCCCCATCAGACCTCAGATCAGCATCTTGTGCCCCATCAGACCTCAGATCAACGTCTTGTGCCCCCCTCAGATCAGGGTCTTGTGCCCCCTCAGACCTCAGATCAGGGTCTTGTGCCCCCCTCAGACCAGCGTCTTGTGCCCCCCCTCAGACCTCAGATCAACATCTTGTGCCCCCATCAGACCTCAGATCAGCATCTTGTGCCACAATCAGACCTCAGATCAGCCCACCGTGCCCCAATCAGACCTCAGATGAGCCCACAGTGCCACCATCAGACATAATATCAGCCCACTGTGCCCCCATCAGACCTAATTTCAGCCCACTGTGCCCCCATCAGACCTAACATCAGCCCACTGTGGCCCCATCAACCTCAGATTAACTGTGCCCCATAAGACCTCAGATCAGCCCACTCTGCCCCCTTCAAAATAAAATAAAAAATTCTCTTACCTGTCCCGCGCCGCGGCTCCGCTCCGGTGTCCGGTGTTCCTCTTCTTCACTTCCTGGCGCTGCACTGTCATCTGACTGCGTGCAGCGTCAAGTCAGAGTGCGTGCACTGTGTCCTGGCGCTGTACGCGGTCAGGACAGTGCAGTGCGGGCGGGGGAAGAAGAGGAGCGCCGGAGCGGAGCCACGGTCCAGGAGAGGTGAGAGAATTTTTTTATTTTAGTATCGCACAATAGGAAATTCCGGTACCGAATCGATAGTGGCATAAAAGTATCAATTCAGTATCGAAATTTGGATACCCGCGACAACCCTAATTAGAACAACACCATGAATACCATTACTAACTCCACTACTGTCACTGAATATAAACAGTATATATTACCAAATATTACCAATTATATTAGTATACAAGGGACAAATAATACAGCCTTAGTAAATATTACTAACACAATGACTGAATAATACCACCATACTGTCATTATAGAGAACACAATAAACACACACCCATATCAACCCAATACAGTGAACATACTGTATAGAGATAGATATCGGCTCTAAAGGCGGTACAGTGTAATTGATTACCGTTACATCCAGTGACTCCAGAAGACGTCTTCTCTATTCAGTCTTTTCTTTTGTTTTCCATTCGGTTCAGACCTCCATGTCAACTTCTCCCGGCCATGAGTCGCCTCTTCAGCATCTGTCAGACAAACATCTTAGAATCTACATTTTCCAGCATCCTGATCACCTCTACACAATCTCCTCAGCTATAGCCCCCAAAACTTCAATAATACCCCGCCACACACACACACACTGGTAGGAACTCCATTCATTCCCATTAGGCCAGTAACATCCCCCCCCCGTCCATTCATTCCCATTAGGCCAGTAACATCCCCCTTCATTCATTCCCATTAGTGCCAGTTACACCCCCCACCACCATTCATTCCCATTAGGCCAGTAACATCCCCCCCTCTGTATTATTAGTATAGTGGCCCCCTCTGTATTATTAGTATAGTGGCCCCCTCTGTATTATTAGTATAGTGGCCCCTCTGTATTATTAGTATAGTGGCCCCCTCTGTATTATTAGTATAGTGGCCCCTCTGTATTATTAGTATAGTGGCCCCTCTGTATTATTATTATAATGGCCCCTCTGTATTATTAGTATAATGGCCCCTCTGTATTATTAGAATAATGGCCCCTCTGTATTATTATAGTGGTGCTCTCTTAGTTAATAATGCAGTTGCCCCCTCTTAGTTATTATAGTGGCCCCCCTTAGTTAATAATACAGTTGCCCCCTCTTAGTTATTATAGTGGCCCCCCTTAGTTAATAATACAGTTGCCCCCTCTTAGTTATTATAGTGCCCCCCTTAGTTAATAATACAGTTGCCCCCTCTTAGTTATTATAGTGGCCCCCCTTAGTTAATAATACAGTTGCCCCCTCTTAGTTATTATAGTGGCCCTCCTTAGTTAATAATACAGTTGCCCCCTCTTAGTTATTATAGTGGCCCCCTTAGTTAATAATGCAGTTGCCCCCTCTTAGTTATTATAGTGGCCCCCCTTAGTTAATAATGCAGTTGCCCCCTCTTAGTTATTATAGTGGCCCCCCTTAGTTAATAATGCAGTTGCCCCCTCTTAGTTATTATAGTGGCCCCCCTTAGTTAATAATGCAGTTGCCCCCTCTTAGTTATTATAGTGGCCCACCTTAGTTAATAATGCAGTTGCCCCCTCTTAGTTATTATAGTGGCCCCCTTAGTTAATAATTCAGTTGCCCCCTCTTAGTTATTATAGTGGCCCCCCTTAGTTAATAATTCAGTTGCCTCCTCTTAGTTATTATAGTGGCCCCCCTAGTTAATAATGCAGTTGCCCCCTCTTAGTTATTATAGTGGCCCCCCTTAGTTAATAATGCAGTTGCCCCCTCTTAGTTATTATAGTGGCCCCCCTTAGTTAATAATTCAGTTGCCCCCTCTTAGTTATTATAGTGGCCCCCCTTAGTTAATAATTCAGTTGCCTCCTCTTAGTTATTATAGTGGCCCCCCTTAGTTAATAATGCAGTTGCCCCTCTTAGTTATTATAGTGGCCCCCTTAGTTAATAATTCAGTTGCCCCCTCTTAGTTATTATAGTGGCCCCCCTTAGTTAATAATTCAGTTGCCCCCTCTTAGTTATTATAGTTGCCCCCTCTTAGTTAATAAAATAGTGGTATAAAGGCCTCCTATATATCTCTCTCTCTATATATATATGAATATATATATTATTGCTAATTTGCTCCCCCAGTCCCATACTGCCCCGGGTGCCCCCAGTACCTCCTGGCTGGCTCCATTAGGGTATATATACCTGGGAAAAAAAATACTTACCTTTCTTCTGCTCTCCGTCACCACTTGAGGATTCCCGGCGCAGGCAGTCACTAACACATCACTGTGACCTCCTGCGCCGCGTCTTCACGTCATCTCGCGAGACCCGGCACAGGAGGTCACAGTGAGGTAAGCGTGATCTCCTGCGTCGCTCTACTGCCTCATAGGCTTCAGGCCTAGTGGCCTGAAGCCTATGAGGCATAACGGAGGGGACGGGAGCCATAGGAAATTACTTCTGCCCGGCGCCCCCTCAATAGTCTGGCGGCCGGCGCCCTGTGCGACCGCACAGGTCGCACATAGCTAAGGCCGGCCATGCGTGTGGTATTGTTGTACTTGTACTGACTCTGAGAATGAAGGGCACAGGTCAGTTTTACCGCACAGGGAATGCAGTAGGAACAAAACCCATAAAACGGTGGAGGAATTGCTTTCATTTGGAATTTTTTTCCCGCTTCCCACTACATTTTTTGCCATATTAAATGGTGTCATTAGAAAGTACAACTTGTCCTGCAAAAAATAAGCCCTCATATGAATATGTGAATGGGAAAATAAGTTAAAGCTCAAGGAAGATACGGAAGAAAAATGAAAATGCAAATCCGAAAAAACCTCCAGTGTCCTGAGGGTTAATGCATTAAAGTGCATGAAGCTACCATGCATTATTAGTAGTATTGTGCTGCATGTTATAGGCCAGTGATGGTGAACCTTTTAGAGACCAAGTGCCCAAACTGTAACCCAAAACCCACTTATTTATCGCAAAGTGCCAACACAGCAATTTAACCTGAATACTACAGTCCAATATAGTATATATTCCATGTACTTTATCATTTAGCTATAATAGCCTGCCTACATTCAATGTGCTGCCTGTGCCGCTCATAGCGCGCCCTGCGCTAATGAATGGCAGGAAAATTCTAAGGCATATTGGTATACCATAGACTTTTTCCCAGGTGCCCACAGAGAGGGCTCTGAGTGCCGCCTCTGGCACCCATTCCATAGGTTCGCCATCACTTTCCAGTCCACGGAGATCCAGTACCTGCTTCCCTGGAAAATTAAGTCAGCAGCAGCCAGGGGAGCTGGCGGTTCTTCCCTGGGTGCAACCTTTCCTTAGACCGCTGGAGTCAGAAGTCCTTACCCCAGCGTGACCACCACCCGGACAAGTCCGACTTCTGGCAAAAGAGGGCAGTGGAGCTCCACCACGGCAGCCAGCATGGCCTACAGGAGCGTCCTCTAATGTCATTCAGCAGCAGTTCAAGCGAAGAGGACTTTGGGTCCCTCATCTGAGGAACCCTTCTACTGGCTGATTTAAAGGACACCTCTGGACCTATGGGAGCCACAATATGGACTGCACCTGACGGGTGAGAGGTAGTTGGCACTTGTTCTTAGTTTATGTTGTTTTTATTGCCCCCTGTTTGACTCTTACCCAGATGGACATGGCTTGTCAAGACTCCCCCCTCCATTTTGCAGAAAGTTCTCAGTTGCGCCTAAGCGCACCTATTTTCCTTTTCCCCCCTTCTCAGGTTATTTGGGAGCCCCCTTTGCATAGAGGGTTCTCTATTTGCTGCTATTTTATATTATCCATGTGGATTACACGTTACCTGTTTGGATTACAAAATTGCCTCACGTGGATTACAACTGAATTTTGGACTGTGTTCCAGTGTTTTATGCCAAGCAGCCATGAGGAGAGACTCAAACGTATATCTACGCCGCGGTCTAGCCGTGTGCATGCGTATGACGCATTCGCGAGTCAATAGTAAGGATTCGTACGCACTTTTTACGCTAATGCTTATGCATTCATTTCAGTAGCTTACTTTTAACAACGCTTAGACCGTATGTTTGTAATTTATGCAGTAATGTTAGCAAAACAACGATTATTTTTTAACGCAAATTCGACCAAATAAATTTGTATTAAAAACGAATGTTGTCATAAATTTGTCGATTATTTGCTGAAGCGAATTTTTGATGATTTGCTCATCTCTTCTGTAGACCAACAGTAACATTCAACTGTTTTAGCTTTTGGCTAAGGGCTCATGCTCCCAACCGTATGTACTTTGTGGTCCACAAAAAACGGATCAGCAAAAAATACAGATGACATCCATGTGCATTCTGTATTTTGCGGAACGGAACAGCTGGCTCCTAATAGAACAGTACTATCCTTGTTCGTAATGCAAACAATAACAGGACATTCTATTTTTTTTGTAGAACGGAAATACTGACTTACGGAAACTGAATGCACACAGACCTATTGAAATTAATGGTTCCGCATACGGTCCGCAAAACAACGTAATGGACACGGAAAGGCCTTTTTCACACGAGCGATATGGATTGTGTCAGGATCTATTCAGTAAAAAAAACTGATGGTTTTGCATACAACTTCAATCAGTTTTTTCTGTGATTGTGTTCAGTATGTGTCTTTTTTCTGGACAGATTGTATACGGATCTGCATGTGTTTTTCACATTCGTGAAGAAAAACTGAAGAATAACAATATACACTCACCGGCCACTTTATTAGGTACACCTGTCCAACTGCTCGTTAACACTTAATTTCTAATCAGCCAATCACATGGCGGCAACTCAGTGCATTTAGGCATGTAGACATGGTCAAGACAATCTCCTGCAGTTCAAACCGAGCATCAGTATGGGGAAGAAAGGTGATTTGAGTGCCTTTGAACGTGGCATGGTTGTTGGTGCCAGAAGGGCTGGTCTGAGTATTTCAGAAACTGCTGATCTACTGGGATTTTCACGCACAACCATCTCTAGGGTTTACAGAGAATGGGTCCGAAAAAGAAAAAACATCCAGTGAGCGGCAGTTCTGTGGGCGGAAATGCCTTGTTGATGCCAGAGGTCAGAGGAGAATGGGCAGACTGGTTCGAGCTGATAGAAAGGCAACAGTGACTCAAATTGCCACCCGTTACAACCAGGTAGGCAGAAGAGCATCTCTGAACGCACAGTACATCGAACTTTGAGGCAAGATGGGCTACAGCAGCAGAAGACCACACCGGGTGCCACTCCTTTCAGCTAAGAACAGGAAACTGAGGCTACAAATTGCACAAGCTCATCGAAATTGGACAGTAGAAGATTGGAAAAGTTGCCTGGTCTGATGAGTCTCGATTTCTGCTGCGACATTCGGATGGTAGGGGTCAGAATTTGGCGTCAACAACATGAAAGCATGGATCCATCCTGCCTTGTATCAATGGTTCAAGCTGGTGGTGGTGGTGTCATGGGTGGGGAATATTTTCTTGGCACTCTTTGGGCCCCTTGGTACAATTGAGCATCGTTGCAAACGCCACAGCCTACCTGAGTATTGTGCTGACCATGTCCATTCCCTTTATGACCACAATGTACCCAACATCTGATGGCTACTTTCAGCAGGATAATGCACCATGTCATAAAGCTGGAATCATCTCAGACTGGTTTCTTGAAACATGACAATGAAGTTCACTGTACTCAAATGGCCTCCACAGTCACCAGATCTCAATCCAATAGAGCATCTTTGGGATGTGGTGGAACGGGAGATTCGCATCAATGGATGTGCAGCCGACAAATCTGCGGCAACTGTGTGATGCCATCATGTCAATATGGACCAAAATCTCTGAGGAATGCTTCCAGCACCTTGTTGAATCTATGCCACGAAGAATTGAGGCAGTTCTGAAGGCAAAAGGGGGTCCAACCCGTTACTAGCATGGTGTACCTAATAAAGTGGCCGGTGAGTGTATATCTCCTATCAACCATCCAATGAAAAACGGATTACATCCGGATTCCTGCATTTACTCAAGCTCCATTTACTTCTATGGAGCCAGTGCTGCGTGAAAAATACACAATATAGAACATGCTCCAGTTTTTCCTGAACACAGAGATGATGCTTGAAAAAGAATGCTCATAATCCGTTGAAAGGAATTGGTCAGGATTCAGTCTGGATGATATGCAATTGCTATACACATTATATCTGGACAGAAAACTCTCCAGTGTGAAATTGCCCTAACAGCTTTATCCTGGCAGTCATGCAATAATAGCATGAGCATGTACAGATATGTACTAATTTTATTAAACACATTGGGGTACATTTACTAAGGCATGTTGCACCAGAAATGATGGTGTAAAATGCGCTAAAAAGAAATGGTGTTTTGATTTGCACCAAATATATCAACTGTTTTTCTCCAGAATTTAAACCCTAAAGAATGCATCACGCCAGAATTGAGTTATAAATGTCCAAAGTGGGCGGGGCTATCAAATTTGCAGCTTATGTGGTGGTGGTTTGTGTAAAAAGTCACATTTAGGGCTCAATGCACACGGCCGGTGCCGGCCCATGCCTGTATTGCGGCCCGCATACCGCAATCCGGGAGATGCGGAGCGGAGGCACAGATCGGAACACCACGGAAGCAACTACGGTGTGCTTCTGTGGTGTTTCTGGCCAATGCCTCCGACCGCAAAAAAGTAGCACAAGCACTACTTTTTTGCAGTGCGGACCGTCGGATGCAAATCGCGGACCCCCATTCAAATCCGGCAGCCCCGCTGTCAGTGCCCGTGCATTGTGGACCCGCAAATTACGGTCCACAGCACCGGCACTGACTGCACCCTTATGGAATAAACATACAACTTTTTGTCAAAAAAGTCACATTTATGAAAAGAAAACCAACTCGTCGTGGGAAGAAGTGATAGGTAAGTAATAAAACAGGATGATAATAAATGAGCTAAACAGCAGGGTTTTGTTAGTAAATTGACATTCAACAACAACAAAAAAAACTATTAAAAAATGCCCTGATTCTGGGATAAAAGTCACAATTTACCACTGGAAATGTTGCAAATATGCTTCAAACGTCACAAATATATTTCAAAAGTCTCAAGTGGTCTGGCAGGGTTGGCTGAAATGGCGCTTTTTGGTTTAAAAAAGTTGAAGTTTAGTGTTAAAATAGAGAGAAATAGGCGAATAATCAGGTTTAGATTTTAAAAAGTCACATTTAAAAGTGGTTTGTGCCTTTTGATATATGAAGTGAAATAAATGACCACTTTTTATTTGTAATCTTAGTATTTTGGCACAAATTACGCCATTATGGATGCTAATGATGCATTAGTAAACACATTGTGCTGCTATAACAGCATTTTCTGTATTTGCCAATTTCAGCTAACACATTGAAATGACACAAGTTACTGTGCAATATTAGTGAACAAATTGTGCTGCAATAAGGCCCCTTTCACACGAACGATCCGGACTCAGTCCGGATGCGCTCAGGGTGCGTTGCGGAAAACTCGCACCCAATCCGCACGCAATAGCAGTCAGTTTGACTGCGATTGCGTACGTTCGTTCAGTTTTTTCCGCGCGGGTGCGATGCGTATGGATGCATTGCGCACGCGCGTGATAAAAACTGAATGTTTACAAACCAACATCTCTAAGCAACCATGCGCTAAAAACGCATTGCACCCGCACTTGTGTGCGGATGCAATGCGATTTTCACGCAGACCCATTTACTTCAATGGGGCCAGGGATGCGTGAAAAACGCAGAATATAGAACATGCTGCGATTTGCATGCAACGGCGAACTGATGCGTGAAAAAATTTGCCCATGTGAAAAGCCCCATTGAAATGAATGGGTCAGGATTCAGTGCGGGTGCAATGCGTTCGCATCACGCATCGCATCACGCATTGCATTCTCTTGATGAGCTTCAAGAGGTAGTCACCAGAAATGGTTTTCACTTCACAGGTGTGCCCTGTCAGGTTTAATAAATGGGATTTCTTGCTTATACATGGGGTTGGGACCATGAGTTGTGTTGGGTAGAAGTCAGGTGGATACACAGCTGATAGTCCTACTGAATAGACTGTTAGAATTTGTATTATGGCAAGAAAAAAGCAGCTAAGTAAAGAAAAACGAGTGCCATCATTACTTTAAGAAATGAAGGTCAGTCAGTCCGAAAATTGGGAAAACTTTGAAGTGTCCCCAAGTGCAGTCGCAAAAAACCATCAAGCGCTACAAAGAAACTGGCTCATATGAGGACCGCCCAGGAAAGGAAGACAAGAGTCACCTCTGCTGCGGAGGATAAGTTCATCCGAGTCGCCAGCCTCAGAAATCGCAGGTTAACAGCAGCTCAGATTAGAGACCAGGTCAATGCCACACAGAGTTCTAGCAGCAGACACATCTCTACAACAACTGTTAAGAGGAGACTGTGTGCAGCAGGCCTTCATGGTAAAATAGCTGCTAGGAAGCCACTGCTAAGGACAGGCAACAAACAGAAGAGACTTGTTTGGGCTAAAGAACACAAGGAATGGACATTAGACCAGTGGAAATCTGTGCTTTGGTCTGATGAGTCCAAATTTGAGATCTTTGGTTCCAAATGAGGAGGTGTGATGGTGTGGGGTGCTTTGCTGGTGACACTGTTGGGGACTTATTCAAAATTGAAGGCATACTGAACCAGCATGGCTACCACAGCATCTTGCAGCGACATGCTATTTCCATTCCACTCCATTTATTTATCAACAGGACAATGACCCCAAACACACCTCCAGGCTGTGTAAGGGCTATTTGACCAAGAAGGAGAGTGATGGGGTGCTACGCCAGATGACCTGGCCTCCACAGTCACCAGACCTGAACCCAATCGAGATGGTTTGGGGTGAGCTGGACCGCAGAGTGAAGGCAAAAGGGCCAACAAGTGCTAAGCATCTCTGAGAACTCTTTCAAGACTGTTGGAATATCATTTCGATGACTACCTCTTGAAGCTCATCAGAGAATGCCAACAGTGTGAAAAGCAGTAATCAAAGCAAAAAGGTGGCTACTTTGAAGAACCTAGAATATAAGACATATTTTCAGTTGTTTCACACTTTTTTGTAAGTATATAAATCCACATGTGTTAATTCATAGTTTTGATGCCTTCAGTGTAAATCTACAATTTTCATAGTCATGAAAATACAGAAAACTCTTTGAATGAGAAGGTGTGTCCAAACTTTTGGTCTGTACTGTATATACCAGTTTCAGTCATTAACTTGTATTACCATTGTACTGTAAATTGTTAAAAAAAAAGTGTGCATTGTGTTTTGTAGAAGTGGAGGGACATTTAGTTGTGCCTTTGTCTTTAAATAAAGAAAAAACACTTCCAATTTGCTAGTACTGCTTAATACAATGAGCAAAGTTTTTCAAAAATTTGATTTGGACGCTACACTGAATTTTTCCCAAAAATTTGATTTGATCAAATTATTTTGTGATAAAAAACACTTTATAATCAGCTATTTCAGCTGCAGGCAGTGTGTATTTCAGTGTACATCACTGTGCATGCAGAAAATTGCTTAGCTAGTCCTTGTGTAGTGAAAACAGTTACTGTTTGTCAGTGTGATGGGCGGTGACAGGCATCATTCTTAGTCAGTTCACACTTCACCTATTTGGTCAAAATTATTTAGTCAGCCACCAATCATTTAAAAAGATGAGATGTAGCTCATAGGTATCCTCAACTAGAGAGCAAAATCAGAAACAAATCCAGAAAATCACATTTTTAATTTAAAAAAAATGTATTTGCAATTATGGTGGAAAAAGTATTTGGTCAATAACAAAAGTTCATCTCACTACTTTGTTATATATCTTTGTTGGCAATGACAGAGGTCAAACATTTTCTGTAATCTTCACAAGGTTGACCAACTGTTGCTGGTATGTGCCCATTCCTCCCTGCAGACTCTCAGAGCAGTGATGTTTACATCCTGGTCCCTTAGCAGAGAAACAGTCCAAAGCATGATGTTGCCACCCCATAGCTTCACAGTAGGTATGGTGTTCTTTGGATGGCAACTCAGCATTCACTTTCATCCAACCGACGAGTTGTGTTTCTACCAAACAGTTCTACTTTGGTTTCATCTGACCATATGAATTCTCCCAATACTCTTCTGGAACTCCAAATGCTCAAAAATCAGAATGGCCCGGATATGTACTGGCTTAAGCAGGGGGATATGTCTGGCACTGAGGATCTAAGTCACTGGCGGTGTGTGTGACATAGCTTTGTTACGTTGGTCCCAGCTTTCTGCAGGTCATTTCACTAGGTCCCCCCGTGTGGTTCTTGGATTTTTGGTCACAGTTCTTGTGATTATTTTTGACCCCACAGGGTGAGATCTTGAGTGGATCCCCTGATCGGGGAGATTATCAGTGGTCTTGTATGTCTTCCATTTTCTAATTATTGCTCCCACAGTTGATTCTTCACACCAAGCTGCTTGCTTATTGTAGATTCAGTTTTCCCAGCCTGGGTGCAGGTCTAAAATTTTGTTTCTGGTGTTCTTTGACAGCTCTTTGGTCTTCACCAAGTGGAGTTTGGAGTGTCACTGTTTGAGGTTCTGGACAGGTGTCTTTTAGGCTTAGGGCTACACGACTACTTTTGCGCGACATTGTGTCGCACAATGTCGCGCGAGCAATTTTTAGAATGAGTCTATGGGTCCGCACTGCGACATGCTGCGACTGCGACGGCAGTCCCAGAAAAGTCCATCCAGGATGGTTTTTCTGTGACTGTCGTGTCGCAGTGCAGCATGTCGCATGTCGCAAATGCGACACCCTAGACTTCCATTCTAAAAATTGTCGT
>ONZH01024658.1:0-35444 GCA_900303285.1 Rhinella marina
CACAGATCCCCCATAACAGTGTCATCCACAGATCCCCCCATAACAGTGTCATCCACAGATCCCCCATAACAGTGTCATCCACAGATCCCCCATAACAGTGTGTCATCCACAGATCCCCATAACAGTGTCATCCACAGATCCCCATAACAGTGTGTCATCCACAGATCCCCCATAACAGTGTCATCCACAGATCCCCATAACAGTGTCATCCACAGATCCCCCCATAACAGTGTCATCCACAGATCCCCATAACAGTGTCATCCACAGATCCCCCATAACAGTGTCATCCACAGATCCCCCATAACAGTGTCATCCACAGATCCCCATAAACAGTGTCATCCACAGATCCCATCCCCATAACAGTGTCATCCACAGATCCCCCATAACAGTGTCATCCACAGATCCCCCATAACAGTGTCATCCACAGATCCCCCATAACAGTGTGTCATCCACAGATCCCCATAACAGTGTGTCATCCACAGATCCCATAACAGTGTCATCCACAGATCCCCATAACAGTGTCATCCACAGATCCCCCATAACAGTGTCATCCACAGATCCCCCATAACAGTGTCATCCACAGATCCCCATAACAGTGTCATCCACAGATCCCCCATAACAGTGTCATCCACAGATCCCCCATAACAGTGTCATCCACAGATCCCCCATAACAGTGTCATCCACAGATCCCCATAACAGTGTCATCCACAGATCCCCCATAACAGTGTGTCATCCACAGATCCCCCATAACAGTGTCATCCACAGATCCAGTCATCCAACCCCATAACAGTGTCATCCACAGATCCCCATAACAGTGTCATCCACAGATCCCCCATAACAGTGTCATCCACAGATCCCCAATAACAGTGTCATCCACAGATCCCCCATAACAGTGTCATCCACAGATCCCCCATAACAGTGTCATCCACAGATCCCCCATAACAGTGTCCACAGATCCCATAACAGTGTCATCCACACAGATCCCCCCCATAACAGTGTCATCCACAGATCCCCCATAACAGTGTCATCCACAGATCCCATAACAGTGTCATCCACAGATCCATAACAGTGTCATCCACACAGATCCCAGTCCCCCATAACAGTGTCATCACAGATCCCCATAACAGATCCCACAGTGTCCCCCCCATAACAGTGTCATCACAGATCCCCCATAACAGTGTCATCCACAGATCCCCATAACAGTGTGTCATCCACAGATCCCCCATAACAGTGTCATCCACAGATCCCCATAACAGTGTCATCCACAGATCCCCATAACAGTGTGTCCCATCCAGATCCCCCATAACAGTGTTCATCCACAGATCCCCATAACAGTGTCATCCACAGATCCCCCATAACAGTGTCATCCACAGATCCCCATAACAGTGTCATCCACAGATCCCCATAACAGTGTCATCCACAGATCCCATAACAGTGTCATCCACAGATCCCCATAACAGTGTCATCCACAGATCCCCATAACAGTGTCATCCACAGATCCCCATAACAGTGTCATCCACAGATCCCCCATAACAGTGTCATCCACAGATCCCCATAACAGTGTCATCCCACAGATCCCCATAACAGTGTCATCCACAGATCCCCCATAACAGTGTCATCCACAGATCCCCCATAACAGTGTCATCCACAGATCCCCATAACAGTGTCATCAGATCCCCATAAACAGTGTCATCCACAGATCCCCCCATAACAGTGTCATCCACAGATCCCCATAACAGTGTCATCCACAGATCCCCCATAACAGTGTCATCCACAGATCCCCCATAACAGTGTCATCCACAGATCCCCCATAACAGTGTCATCCCACAGATCCCCCATAACAGTGTCATCCACAGATCCCCATAACAGTGTCATCCACAGATCCCCCATAACAGTGTCATCCACAGATCCCCATAACAGTGTCATCCACAGATCCCCATAACAGTGTCATCCCACCCCAGATCCCCCATAACAGTGTGTCATCCACAGATCCCCATAACAGTGTCATCCACAGATCCCCCATAACAGTGTCATCCACAGATCCCCCATAACAGTGTCATCCACAGATCCCCCATAACAGTGTCATCCACAGATCCCCCATAACAGTGTCATCCACAGATCCCCCATAACAGTGTCATCCACAGATCCCCCATAACAGTGTCATCCACAGATCCCCCATAACAGTGTCATCCACAGATCCCCATAACAGTGTCATCACAGATCCCCATACAGTGTCCCACAGATCCCCATAACAGTGTGTCATCCACAGATCCCCCATAACAGTGTCATCCACAGATCCCCCATAACAGTGTCATCCACAGATCCCCCATAACAGTGTGTCATCCACAGATCCCCCATAACAGTGTGTCATCCACAGATCCCCATAAACAGTGTCATCCACAGATCCCCATAACACAGTTCCATAACAGTGTGTCATCCACAGATCCCCCATAACAGTGTCATCCACAGATCCCCCATAACAGTGTCATCCACAGATCCCCATAACAGTGTCATCCACAGATCCCCATAACAGTGTCATCCACAGATCCTCCATAACAGTGTGTCATCCACCATAACAGTCCCCATCAGTCCACAGATCCCCCATAACAGTGTGTCATCCACATAACAGACAGATCCCCCATAACAGTGTCATCCACAGATCCCCATAACAGTGTGTCATCCACAGATCCCCATAACAGTGTCATCCACAGATCCCCATAACAGTGTCATCCACAGATCCCCATAACAGTGTCATCCACAGATCCCCCATAACAGTGTGTCATCCACAGATCCCCCATAACAGTGTCATCCACAGATCCCCCATAACAGTGTCATCCACAGATCCCCATAACAGTGTGTCATCCACAGATCCCCCATAACAGTGTCATCCACAGATCCCCATAACAGTGTGTCATCCACAGATCCCCATAACAGTGTCATCCACAGATCCCCCATAACAGTGTGTCATCCACAGATCCCCATAAACAGTGTGTCATCCACAGATCCCCCATAACAGTGTGTCATCCACAGATCCCCCATAACAGTGTTCATCCACAGATCCCCCATAACAGTGTCATCCACAGATCCCCCATAACAGTGTGTCATCCACAGATCCCCCATAACAGTGTGTCATCCACAGATCCCCCATAACAGTGTCATCCACAGATCCCCCATAACAGTGTCATCCACAGATCCCCATAACAGTGTTCATCCACAGATCCCCCATAACAGTGTGTCATCCACAGATCCCCATAACAGTGTGTCATCCACAGATCCCCATAACAGTGTCATCCACAGATCCCCATAACAGTGTCATCCACAGATCCCCCATAACAGTGTCATCCACAGATCCCCATAACAGTGTCATCCACAGATCCCCCATAACAGTGTCATCCACAGATCCCCCATAACAGTGTCATCCACAGATCCCCATAACAGTGTGTCATCCACAGATCCCCCATAACAGTGTCATCCACAGATCCCCCATAACAGTGTCATCCACAGATCCCCATAACAGTGTCATCCACAGATCCCCATAACAGTGTCATCCACAGATCCCCATAACAGTGTCATCCACAGATCCCCCATAACAGTGTCATCCACAGATCCTGTGTGTAACCAAGTTCCAACCATGTACAATAAGTGCATAATAGGTCACATTGCAGTAGCTGAAAAGGAATACACACAATGGACTAAAGTGTTTGAACGTTGCTGAACCTGTAACAACATTATAGCTAAAATACAGTAAAGACAATTATGCGAACATTTTAGTGCAATTTCACATTTGCAAGCATGAAAGGCTCAGATATACGTTTCAGTCTCTCCTCGTGGCTGCTTGGTATGATGAAACACTGGAACACAGTCCAAAATTTAATTGTAATCCACGTGAGGTAATTTTGTAATCCAAACCGGTAACAGTACTTGGGGGGAGCAGACCAGGGCTGCTAATCTATAAAGCTATGTCACACATAACAGTGTCATCCACAGATCCCCCATAACAGTGTCATCCACAGAGTCCCCATAACAGCGTGTCATCCACAGATCCTCCATAACAGTGCCAGCCACAGATCCTCCATAACAGTGTCATCCACAGATCCCCCGTAACAGTGTGTCATCCACAGATCCCCCGTAACAGTGTGTCATCTACAGATCCCCATAACAGTGTGTCATCCACAGATCCCCCGTAACAGTGTGTCATCTACAGATCCTCCATAACAGTGTGTCATCCACAGATCCCCCATAACAGTGTGTCATCCACAGATCCTCCATAAACAGTGTCATCCACAGATCCCCATAACAGTGTGGTCATCCACAGATCCCCCATAACAGTGTCATCCACAGATCCCCCATAAACAGTGTGTCATCCACAGATCCCCCATAACAGTGTGTCATCTACAGATCCCCCATAACAGTGTCATCCACAGATCCCCCATAACAGTGTGTCATCTACAGATCCCCCATAACAGTGTGTCATCTACAGGTCCCCCATTACAGTGTCATCCACAGATTCCCCCATAACAGTGTGTCATCCACAGATTCCCCCATAACAGTGTGTCATCCACAGATCCCCCATAACAGTGTGCCATCCACAGATCCCCCATAACAGTGTCATCCACAGATCCCCCATAACAGTGTCATCCACAGATCTTCCATAACAGTGTCATCCACAGATCTTCCATAACAGTGTCATCCACAGATCTTCCATAACAGTGTCATCCACAGATCTTGCATAATAGTGTCATCCACAGATCTTCCATAACAGTGTCATCCACAGATTCCCCTTAATAGTTCATTGCTGTGGAATTGCCAGTGATTAGCCACTTATCATAACATAATGGAGT
Source organism: Rhinella marina (assembly GCA_900303285.1). Classification (NCBI taxonomy): domain Eukaryota; kingdom Metazoa; phylum Chordata; class Amphibia; order Anura; family Bufonidae; genus Rhinella; species Rhinella marina. Next base: position 4,842 of record ONZH01024658.1, read on the forward strand.
ATGATATACATGCACACTGTGCTCTCCCTTCATTTCAGGGCTCGGATGGGACGACCTTTTTTTTCTGCTTGTGGTTTTTTAAACAGCACCATGAAAAAAAAAGTGCCCTGTCCATTACTCATGCAGGTTCTATGTCCAGAATTCCCTTGGAAAATGAGCATTATTGAAAATTCACAGCAAAACTGCACCAAAAAAACCTGATGCGGATTCTGAATTATGGTTTTCCCGCACTGAGATCAGGGAAGACAGTCATTGGTGTCGATTAGAGATGGGCAAATAATCAATGAATTTCTGAGAAAATTCGTTCTTAATACGAATTTATTTCGAATTTGCGTTCAAAAATAATCGTTGTTTTGCGAACATTCCTACACAAATTACTAACATACATCCAGCATTTTTAAAAGTATGCAATACGTAAGCATTAGCATACAAAGTGCGTACGAATCCTTAGCGTACTATTGACTCGCGATTGCGTCATACGCAGAAGGCTAGGCCGCGGCGTACAGTCTTTAGAGGCAGTCCATATGAGGTAGAAAAGTAAGGTGGTAGCTATGAGTGCATAATTTACTAAAAACACCGTACAATAAGTGCATAATAGGACACATTGCAGTACCTGAAAAGGAATACACACAATGGACTAAAGTGCTTGAACGTTGCTTAACCTGTAAAAACATTATAGCTAAAATACAGTAAAGACAATTATGCAAACATTTTAGTGCAATTTCACATTTGCAAGCATGAAAGGCTCAGATATACGTTTCAGTCTCTCCTCGTGGCTGCTTGGTATGATGAAACACTGGAACACAGTACAAAATTTAATTGTAATCCACGTGAGGTAATTTTGTAATCCAAACCGGTAACGTGTAATCCACATGGATAATATAAAAAAGCAGCAAATCACTCAGCCAGTAGACGGGTTCCTCAGATGAGGGATCTGAAGTCCTTCTCGCTTGAGCTACTGCTGAATGAGATCAGAGGACGCTCCTGCCTCCTGCAGGCCAAGCTGGCTACCGTGGTGGAGCTCCACTGCTCTCTTCTGCCTGAAGTCAGACTTGACCGGGTCCAGGTGAGCGCTGCAGCCACTTTCGCCTTCACTTTTCTAGATCCTCCTGCCGGGACAGCAGGGGTAAGGACTTCTGGCTGCAGCGGTTGAAGCAAGGTTGCACCCAGGGAAGAAGCCCCAGCTCCCCTGGCTGCTGCTGGATTCATCTTCCAGGGTAGTTGGTACTGGTGGATCACCATGGACTGGAACGTAAACAATGAAGTCGTCAGCTGACCCAGCTGAAAGGACTGTGATGGTGGTGGCACTGGCAGTCCAGGGATCAGAGGCTCTGGGTGTGGCTTCTCCTTGAAACGGAGGGTGCCATCTGGTGACTCCTGAATGCAGCACACCGGTACTTCACCTGGTGGTTCCTCCGGCCAAACTTCCGGTGGTGATGCAGGGACCAGGGGCTTAGGTAATACGGTAACCCCGGTAGCAAAGGGGCCTTTCAGGGATGCCATGGGGGTGTATTCCACCTGATCCCCCACGTACAGGCTGTGACAGGCTTGGGGCAGGTACGGCCATTTCACTGACCTGCGGCCCACAAAGTACTCCTTGCCGTCCTCGTCATCTGCCAGGAAGCCAGAGCCTCGCTCCACAGAAAACCACAGGACAGTTCCCTTTCCACGCTCCAGTGTAGGGTCTCCCGGCCTTGGATGGTCCAGTACCTGGATGACCCAGTCCTCCTCTGCATTCTTGTAGTCCCATAGGGTCTGGGCGTGGGTCGTCACCGATGCTGGCACAATCAGGTTCTGCCAAATGGAAGGTGTTGTTCTCCTGGGCGACGAAGTGGACACTCCAGGGACCTCCGCCGCACTAGCCGCACCAGCCGGCAAGGCGAATATGGAGTCAGGAGCTGGTGAGACTCTCTTGCACAGTTGTGATGCTCTGGAGCAGGCGGTGGTTCGGGATACTCGTCCCCAAAGACCATCTCTCCCCACGCAGTTCTTTCGCCATGCTGTTTGCTGTGGTCTGACTCTGGATCTTGTTCAGCGCTGACTTGAACTGGAGAGAAGGGCGGAGTAATGAGGGAGGAGTCTTCAGTCCCTATACGTGCAAATAGTTAGTTCCCGGTGAGCCAGGGTGGTTTTTCCTGCTTCTGAGGGGGGCGTATCTTCACTATTCCGCTCTTGAGGGGGCGTATTGTCATTTTAAGGCTTCAGGGGGGGGGCGGAGGAGGGGGCAAGAAGAATGCGTTCGTAGCGTTCAAAATTTTAAGAACATTTACGAATAATACAAAGCGCATCTGAAAAAATCCGGATTCGCTTTGGCGTAGGAAAAATGGAGGATTCCATACAAATCTACGAAGCGGCGAATAGATTCGCTCATCTCTAGTGTTGATAGGTTGGAGCCTGTAGGAGGATACAAGGCCTGATATTAAAGACATGATATTAGAAAGTGCAACTTGTCCCACATAAAAAAGCCCTCATAATTCCATGTAAAAATAAAAAAGTTATGGCTCTGGAAAAGCAGTGAGTGACCAAAATGCAAAAACAAAAAATTTAATGTCCTGAAAGGGTTAATTGATAACACTTCCTAGAGGAAGCCATCTTGTAGTATAAAGATTTAGATAGCTAGTATTGATTAAATTGGAAATATATAAATAATTTTCCAGTGTTTCTTAGTGGTGTACAAGTAGATGCAAAGTGCTAAAGTGAAAATAAAAACTAAAGAAAAAAGTTTACAAAAAATCTGGAAACTATATAGAAGAGTTAATTAGGCATTGTATGGTTGTATTACTTTGACACTGAACAACAATTTACGGTATGTGGGTAGTGGTACTAAAAAACTGCAAAACTGTACTGTAGGCAAGTATTTTCAGTGAAAAATTCTAAAATAAAAAAGAGACAAAGAGCTTCCTTGGATAGTATATCCAAAGTGGGATATCCCACTAATCACAGTGCCCACCTTGTTCTATTGCAGGGCTGGCCAACCTGTGGCTCTCCAGCTGTTGCAAAACTACAACTCCCAGCATCCCCAGTCGGTCTACATCTATCAGCCTACAGCAGGGCATGGTGGGATTTGTAGTTTTACAACAGCTGGAGAGCCGCAGGTTGGCCAGCCTTGTTCTATTGTGTAGAGGGTGTTACACACTCTGGAGGACCTATCCTGGAACAAGTTCTTGATTGGACAGAGACGTAGGAGGAAAGTTGTTTGGGAAATTGAATGGGGCATATTTATCATAACTTATGATAGCCTATAATTAGAGATGAGCGAATCATTCAAAAAATAATTCGCCAAACATTCGCCGAACTTTTCCTAAAATTCGTATATTCGATGAATAGATTTGTTGTATTTGCGTACAAAATATACGTTATTATGTGCTATTAGCAAACATTCGCTCACTAATAACGAAAGTTCATTTACAAAATGTACGCAACTTCTTAGAAGATGTACACATGAGCGTACAAATAGCTTACGAATCTCAGCGTACTATTGTCTAAGCGATTACGTAATACGCAGGCACGTATGAGGAGAGGCCGCGGCGTGCACTCCTCAGAGGCAGAGCGAATATTCGAGACATATATATGGTAAAGTGCAAATACATTATTATAGGTATAATATAAAAATTTTAAATATCACCTACCTAGTATGCTCACGGACACGTTTAAGTCTCTTTTCTTCTGACGCTTGTCATAGAACTGGAGCAGAGTCCCAAACTCAGTCGCAATTTGTAATCCACATAGGTAAAATTGTAATCCAAATGGGTAAAAAAAAAGCAGCAAAGGTTCCTTAAAAAACCCTCTTTCAAGGGGCTCCCCAAATAACCTGAAAAGGGGAAAAAGTGATGAGGCACACGAATGCGCAACTTAATTTCCTGAGTTGCTTTGTCATCCTCCCGCGCTGGAGAAAGGGCAGAACTACCAGGAAGGAGTCTGCATCGCTGTATTGAATTCGTACGCAACAGCGTATAGAGTAACTACCAGGGAAAAGTCTGCATCGCTGAATTGAATTCATACGCGACAGCGTATAGAGTAACTAAATTATACGTAGAATAGCGTATAATTTATAGGACACACTACGTAGCGAATGCGTACAAAAGCAAAGCGAATCACCTAATATTCGGATTCGCTTCGCAGCTGAAAAATCCCAACACTCAATACGAATCTACGAAGCTGCGAATGGATTCGCTCATCTCTACCTATAATAATTTATGAAAGGCTATGAATAATCAGGCATGCTGTTGGAAGCTACACCTTATTTATAAAGAGGTATACTCATCATAAATTAAGCACAGTATCTGGCAGTCCATCCGTCTGCACTGAAAGGGCTGTTGTAGATTTGAGTGTTCTTGTACGCCAGAAACCTGGCATAGAAGATGTTAAATGTGGAGCTCCCCGCCCTCATCACACCACCTTTTTAGGAAAGCAGTGAGGCCGGCAGAGAAATGGCACTTGCGCCATTTTTTTTTTTGCGCATATGCAGTTGAAAAAGTTGTAAATGTGCAACTCTGGTGTATTGTTACGATAAATCTGGGCCAATGACTTTAAGTACATGTGCATTCCACAGCATGGAACAGTGATTGTTAGCTAGGGGAACTCTGGATGATGTACCTGAGCAGCACACACATACTTGAATTAGGGTGGCATATTTACAGATTGCTTTATTTAATTCTGGATGCTGCAGTTTTGAGCACATGTTGTGTAAGAATATGATACATAGCGGCTGTGCATATTGCAGAAATGCCTCGTGTATTTAGCAGACAGAATGAATGTTTGCTGAATGAGATGATGTTGCATTAATAAAAGACACTACATGGTTGTGAAGTGGATAGAGTGGTCTTTTTACCAGAAGTCAAGTAACATAACAGCCATAGCAATAAAATATAATTGAAATGAATTATTTTGTCTGATGTAATGTGATTAAAAACAGAATACAACCCGTCAGGCTAAATTTCAAATATGGAATAGCTAGTATGTATTGAGTAGATGCGAGACTTCCATTGTAAAGAAATAGGGTACAGATATCTGTTCTCTTTTTCAGTAAAATTCTTTAAGGTTAAATTTTGTATGAAACTAAAAAATGAAAGGCTTTCAATATAAAAAAGAGCTATTTTAGATTGATAGAATACATCATTGGAGCGATTAAAAATGTTTAATATGATAAGTTCCTTTGAGGCTGGAAGACTTTTTTTTCATGATTTCCCTATTCTTTTTCTTCTGGACCCTCTGAGGTGGTGGTGTTTCCCTAACATGCTAAGTAGAGATGAGCGAACCAGTTTGTAATGAACCGGGTTCATTACAAACTTTGCAAAATTTCAGCCGGCAGACAGACCCGAACCTTTTCAGGTTTGTTTTTTATTAATCCAGTAAAACTGCGTGAAACACTATTTTACTGCATGGCGGCAAAAAAATGCACAAGGGAGGAACAAGAAGGGTGCTCACATGACCCTGCAAAGAAGTAGGGGGAAGCCAACAGACTTCCTGGATGAACCAATCAGTTCTGCAGCAGGCAGGGAGGTGTCCTGGCAGAACCAGCACGTTCTGTGTTGAGCTGTGAATGATGGTGGATAGATCTTACAGTGTCAGCCAGAAAAATGATCTTAGGGAGTCAGGGACAGTCAAAAATCTAAATCATGCTTGTATTCTACTGCCACGGAGAGTGAAGGGAAAGGCTAGAATTAGAAAGAAAAAAAATTGTGTGTGTAAAATAGGGACAGGCAGCAAAAGTCGTCAGCCAGGGAGTGAGAAGTGTGGAGTTGAGGCTGGGTATGCCTCCTCACACAACTGCAGCTGCAGCAAACCTCAAAAGCAGCTATCTGCAAGGACATTTTTTTTTCTCATTTTAACAGAAATACAGGAGAGGGTGTGGGGGTGGAATAAGGGCATAACTGTACAACACGTTTTTCACTATCCAGATGATAGATGTAGCATTTGATTTATTAATTTATTTTTTGTTTAAAGTTTTGCAAACCAGAAAAAAGTGTCTTACAATACATAGGGTAGTAGACAAAATTACCTGTCAGTAATAACCTAAAACATTAGGCATAAATTCTTGTTTTTTCATCTTCACACAGTTCAAATTTAATTTATTTTGGGTTGAATTTTTGAAAACCAGCATATATATGTCTTACAATATGCAGGTTAGCGGGCATAAATATCCGTGAATGATAATGTGAAATATTAGGCAGAAACCTGTGTTCTTTCATTTCTACACAATTCAAATTTCAATTATTTTGGGCTGAAGTTTTTAAACCAGTATATACGTATCTTACAATATGCAGGGTAGCAGACAAAAATATCTGTGAGTGATAATGAGAGGCATAAATTCATGTTTTTCAATCTTTACACAGTTCAAATGTAATTTATTTTTAAGTGAATTTTTGTAAACCAGCATATATGTGTCTCACAGGGTAACAGACAAAAATATGTATGTGTATGTGATAACATGAAATATTAGGCATAAATTTGTGTTTATTCATATTCATACAGTGCAATGTAATTTATTTTTCGTTAAAGTTTTTAAAACCAGCAAATATACTGTATATCTTACAATATGTAGGGTAGTGACAAAAAAATATCTGGGAGTGATAAAGCAGCATAATAGGCAAAAATATGTGTTGCTTCATCTCCAGACACTTCAAGTATTGGTGTGGTGAGGAATAATTGCATAGTAGTTTGACAACTTGTGTTTTACACTGGATAAATATTCTTTTTTTGAATCTGCACTGGTCACAAATCTGTTAGTGGCACTGATACTGCAGTATTTCCAAAGTCATCTGTCTATAGCATTGTCTTAAGTGTGTTTGTGGAAAGGAAAGGGTATTGTATTGCTCATCCATGTCTTTAATTTCCAGAAACCAGATTTGCAAACCATGCCATACTTTATGTGACATTTTAGGATAAAAAATGTCAGGAATATGGAAGGGCTTGAAACAAAAGACCCAGAGCCAGAATGTTGGTAGTAGCAGTACCAGCATCTGGCCAGAAGTGGCACACAGTAAAGGGAGTCTCCCTGACAATGTCATGTGTGTTAGCAGTCACCGTTTGGGCTGCCTTGAGGAGGTGGTTCAGGAGGAGACTGGGGTCCCCATGCATAGCTGTGTTGATAGTGGTGGTAACAGTGGCACCTGTAGCCACAGCATTGGCGTTGGGGGAGCAACAGTGGCAGTGCAAATGCAGAGTGGGGCACAAAGAACCCATCATGGTATCTCACAGTCTGATAAATAAGACAGGGAGGGTTAGGATTCCAATGACAATTACATGCAGAACAAGACCTGGGAGCTGGATCAGGGTGCTGAGGAAGAGGTAACATCATAACATCAGAGGAGAAGCGTGATGGTTGCAATAAAGAGCAGAGGCAACTCAAAGTGCCTCCCAAAGAACAGCCAGAGTTGTGGGTGGGTTAGGCTTAAAACATGCAGAGTTAAGCCAAGCTTGTTTGCCTGTAGTGCTGTGCAGGCAACTCCCATATAACATTTTTTCTCCACAAGGCGGGCACACAAAACCACTACCATGGTCTATTGCAGCACATGAGGCGACATCACCAGATCCTTTGTGAAAATACAATTGGCCAGCATTCCCAATCAGAACAAGTCTGTCCTCCTTTTCTTTGAGGCAGCCAACCCTCATCCCCAAGCAATACTGTATTTTTGTCATCATCACCTTCTTCATCTCATTCTTAGGCCCCATTCACACGACTGTATTGAATGGGGCCGTATCTATCCGCAAAATTGTGGAATAGATGCAGCCCCATTCAACTCTATGGGGCCGGGAGCCATGGCATGGAGCTAGCTCCGTGCCGCGGCTCATTTGAAGCATGTCCTATACTTGTCCGTACGCACGGACAATTATAGGCATTTTCAATGGGGCTGCCCGGCGTGTGTTCCGAGCGCTGCGGAACACACGCCGGGCGGCCCCCGTATATTTGCAAATATACGTTCGTGTGAATGGGGCCTAAGACATCTATAATGGAAAGTTTGGCCATGAAAAAAGTTTTCTCCAGTTAGATTGTCTATAGCCTGAACCCCCACCGGCTATGTTGCTGGCAGTGCAGTCTCTGCCGTGCCATTGTAGTAGTGCCTTTTACTTTCATGCGGTGGAGAACGGAGGCTACTTGGACTGCTCACTGTGCATCAAATAGCACTCCACGATAGACACCTGGAGCAGCTGTTATGGGCAGGAAAAGTATATGTCTTTCATGGCCCAATGTTTTTTCATTGTCATTATTTTTTGGGCAGTGAAGAGGCAGCACCCCAGAAGCATAGCTAGGTCCCTTTGACCCCCTTCCACCAAGAAACTATCAGGCTAGCTTCCACACCAGGCACATATCGCCTCCTCCACTTCCTCCTCCATGGACAGGTAGTAGGGCACAATATTGCTCCCATTCCCCCTCTTTAGTAGTAGTAAATGCATTTTGCTGTCCACTCTGTACTGTATCTGTTGGGAAACTCCCAAAGGGGAGGAGGAGAAGGATGAGGATAAGGTACTTTCACTGGAGGAGGAAGAGCAGTCAGAGTTGGAGAAGAAAGAAGATGATACTGATGATGAGGGTGACACCATCCACGACACCCAATCGTCTTAGTGGAGGGCAGAGTTGGAAAGAAGTGGCTTATGCAGTGACAGGTGTATCATTGACATCTTGCAGTCTGGTAATTACTATAGCCATGCTTTTAGACCCTCACTATTAAAGAAAAATGGAACAATGTTTTCTTCCCTCTGAAAGGGAATACAAATTACATTACCTAGAAACACTGTGTATGCAGCTTGCCGCATCTTTCAGTGAGCAGTTGCCTGCCGCCAGCATGTCTGAAAGGGAGGCCCCTCTCCACCCCCCACAACAACAAGTGGCAGAAGCCACAGCAGCAGTCTTTTCAGTCTCCTCAACATGATGGAGCAGTTTTTCCATGTGCCAGTCAGTAAGCCGAGAGCTCCCACCTCAACACCCAGGTTCAGGCCTACCTACATTTTGGCCTGTCTCCAGTGCCTACCCTATTCCTTGTTCCCTGATCCCATGGATTTCTGAGTTGAAAATGGTGGACCTTCAGGTGCAAAAGGACCACATCAACTGTTATGCGATCAATGGATTTGGCAGGCAGGCAGAGCCTCATACCTTGAGAAGATGGAAATGCTTTGTATCTATCTTCTCCATTGCAGCTTACAGTGTTTTTTTTAACTTCCACTAGACATGATGGTCACGTGATTGCTGAGTCCCTTCCAGCATGGAGAAGCTGCTTGGTGTGCCCCAAGAGCAGGAGGTTAATTTGTGAATATCATCTGTCATAACTTAAAGACAGTCTCAGAACAAAAGGGAGTTGTGGAGGGGTGAACTGGATATGGAAATAATTATGTTTTATATAATTATAATAATTATTTCCAATATTGCAGCTCTGACTGTAAAATCTGAAGACTTATCTGAAGACAATAGATTTATGTGCAATAATATTTGATTGATTGTGTATGCCTGAAAAAGCAGAAAGTAAAATCCAGGGATTTCTTTGAATCCTCGCTGCTAAAAATGTCAGTAAAGACATTCTATTCCTTCTATTTGCAATGGAAAGAACTCACAATGTACCTACCAGCCACAGAAGCACCACCCTGCAATATCGTGATAAAAGTCCTGCACTACCGGGACAGAACCAGGAAGCTCAGTTAAACAGCCCATGATGCTCTTGATCCGCCCTTGCCATTGTGGTCTGATTAGACACTAAGGGGGTCATTTATTAAGATTGGTGTTATAGATGCCGGTCTTAATAAGGACTTTGAGAGGAGGCAAATCATTAGAGAAGTAAGAAGGTCCCTTTGACAAATGGCTCACCATCTAGGCGGTTCTGACCTAGCTGTTAGGAGGCGCCAGGCACAATAACTAATGTATTACCAGCTCACCTTTCCATTGGGTGCACAGATATGTCGGTAACAGAATGTAGCAGAAAGAAGGGCAAATGTCCAGCCTCCATGTCTTAAAATCAAATGTAGGCTTTATTGTAACATATTAAAATCCAGACAGGACAGGAGTCATGGTTTGATAACCAATCCCACTGTCCTTGAATGGATGACTCGGTTTTCAATATCATCTTAGCTGACATCAGACACCCACAGCCAGGAGTCAGTGAGTTCCTCTGACACCAAACTTAGTTGGCATGGCCCAGGAACAAGCTCTGTGCCCTCGCCTATCCTGAACCTATCTCTTTCCTTTGCTGCTTCTTCTGCCAGGCAAGTGATGTATGCCACCGGCTCTGCTCCGCTTTTCAGCAAGGAAGAAATTATTGAGGACCACATTTGGAGGAGAGGTTCGTTGCTTCCTCCTGTAGAGAGTCTCGCATGAGAGGAAACAACTAGAGATGCATGGCTTCATAGAGGCAGCGGCTGGCAGTCATCATGCAGTGGTGGGTTAAAATACCGTACTTAGTGTGGGAATTTTTTAATCAAGTCGCCCAAGGATGGCAGTGTCGCCATATGTAGGATATTTGGGCACCACGGCCCTGCGTCAACACATGGAGCATCACCATAAATTGGCCTGGGAAAACTGTGGTGTTAAGATAGTGGTACAACCTGACTCATCTCCCAGCAACCTAAACCCTTTTTCTAGCAGTCAAGGCTCCTCCACCTTGGCAGTAGGGAGCTGTGTTTCCTTCCCATTGTCTACTGGTCTTGATGCTCCTCCTCCTGCTTGCCACGCATTTCGCCAGCAATCGATCACTGAGGCAGTTGCAAAGAGACAACAGTATGCCTGCACTCATCGTGTTCCTGGCCAAGTTGCTGGCCTTACAGTCCCTCCATTTCCATGTGGTTGACTCTGCAAATTTCAGAGAACTGATCGCTTGTGCCAAGCCAAGGTGGAGAGTTCCAAGCCATCACTACTTCTCTAAAAAAAAGCTTTACCAGCCCTGCATAAGTATGTACAGCAGAAGGTTGGCCAGTCCTTCAGCCTGTTGGTGTTTGGCACAGTTTATGGGAGCGCCGACTTGTGGAGCTATGATCAAGGACAATATGTCCTTTACAGCCCACTCGGTAAATATGGTTCTGGCCCAGGCATGCCAGCAACTTGGCCAGGTGATGGCAATGCCGTCTCCACATTCTCAGGCTGTGATTCTGGAGCCAATGTCCCCCTTTGCCTCCTCATCCTCCATATTGTCCTCAGCCTCCACTGTAGGTACAGTTTTAAGTGGCTCTCCAGCATACCACCTATGCAGTGCAGGGACGTGTCATGCTGTTCTGCGCCTGCCCAACCTGGATGAATGGAGTCACACCAGGGAGGAACTGTTCCATGTCTTGCATCAAGGAATCAAATCCTAGCTGTTTCCTCGCCAATTAAAGATTGGAATCATGGTCACCAATAATGGGAAGAAAATTCTGTAGGTGCTTTGTCAAAGAGGGCTGACTCATGAACACATTTTTATTCTGGTTGTAAAGCCGTTCCTGAAATCTTCCACTGAACTGCAAGATGTCTTGATAATGGCCTGGCAACTGTGCATGTACATACTTCAGCCACTCTTACCATGCAAAACATGCCCTCCTTGAGCTGCAAAGGCAGAATGGTGTTCCCCAACATTGCCTCATATGTGATGTTTCCATACATGGGAACTTCACCCTCCACATGTTGGACTGACTATATGAGGAGAGGAAGGCAGTGAACGATTTCTTGATAATGCAGGTGGACAAGAGTATTTCCCTGTGTAACTTTGATATTAGCCAGTAGCAACTAATGCGTGACACCTGCCGTTTGCTCAGGCCCTTTGAGGGGGCCACTTTATTTGTCAGTTGCCAGGACTACGGGATGAATGATGTCATTCCACCCCTTTATGTCCTGGAGTAAATGCTGAAAAATGTGAATGGCCAGAGGACAGGAGATGTGGCTTCTACATCTAAAGGTCACCTGAGCCCTGTGGGAGCTGAACTGGTAGAGGTGAAGGATGAGGACCAAGAGGAGGACATTAACACCCAGGAATTGTATACAGAAATATGTGGTTTATCTGCTCAAGTGGCAGGAGAGAAACAAGAGGAGCAGAAGGAGCTGGAGGGCAATGAGGAAGACCAGGCAGATGACCCTGACAGACCATGGCAGTATGCGGTGGAGATGGAGGCAGGGAGTCCCTCTGATTCCCTTGCGCAAATGGACAGATGTATGCTGAGTTGCTTGTGTGACAGCCACATTTGCATCATTCGGTAGAGTGATGACTGCTGGCTCTCCACGATGTTAGACCCTTGCTACCAGGCCAAAATGGGGGCTGTTTTTACACCTGTTGAGAGGGATGATAAACTCAACTTCTATCAAGATTTACTATGTAGTCGGTTGATCGCTGCTTATATGCACCATCCCCCAGCTATGCCACCCCTACTCCTAGAGGCTAATTTGCATATTACAAAAGTAAGACTTCTGCAGGAAGGAGGGCATCAATAAACCTAACAACAGCAGAGTTAGATTCTGCACATTGCTAATGTCAGCCAGTGTAAGGGGGTTAATTCTGGTGCCAGAAACCCTTTAAGTCTTGAGTCGCTGATGAACACTTTTCTTCACCCATCTACTGAGGAAACCAGCCAGCAGCAGAAGCAGAACCTGGACTACTTGGTAGGCAAAGTTGAATTGTGGCTGCAACTGGCTGAGTTTGCCCGGCCAGTAGTGTGGCATCAGAGCGGGTGTTTAGTGCGGGGGGCGGCATAGTTACCTCAAAGAGAACTCACCTTTAAACACAAAATGTAGAGAGATTAACCTTTATAAAGATGAATCAGGCATGGATCAGCCAGGATTTCCACACACCAGTGTGTGGAAAATGGCCTGTTACTTTTGCCCATGTGCTTCAGACACTATTCTGATGCTGACACCGCCTCATGCCACACACCTGCTGCTTCTGCTTCCATCTTCTCCTACTGCCACCAACTTGTGCTGTTAATACCACTGTTGCCCCCCACCTCCCCACTCTGTGGCTGGGCCACTATGTTGACTCCTCTCGCTGTTGCCACCCTCACCACTCTGTGACTGGGCCACTGTCTTGACTCCTCATAATGTTGACATCCTCACCACTCTGTGACAGGGCTACTAGTGTCCCTGTTTGGCTTTGTTGGCATCATTATTTATTTTACCATTCTTCCGATCTGTCAGAAGCTAACCAAAAAATGAAAAAAAAACAACGGATCCTGTCTTTGGAGCAACCATGAGGCCCCTATTACATGGTCAGTATTTTGCATCAGGATTATATCATGATTTGGAAGCCAAAAGCAGGAGGTATAAAATAAGACAGCACTCTTACTCTATAGTAGAATCTTGGGCCACTGCACGGTTAAGTACATTATATATATATGACGCTAAAATTAGGAGCCAATCCTACTTTCAGATAAAGTATCTGCTTTTGACTTGTATCTAACCAAATAATGGTTGTCCAGGTTATGAGCTGAACCTTAACATAACCCCTTCTTCGCCCAGTCAGTCTGTATGAGTTGAGCATCGGAGCATTTCATACTCCAATGCTCTTCCTTTCCCTGCGCTGTATAGCGCAGGGCAAGGGTTTGTTCTGCAGATCCATTGACATACTGGGCACTTCTAAGTGTGCAGCGTTAAAGACTGCCCTTTAGGGCCAATGATGTCACTGGGAATACTGCTACACAAAGCTGGTAAACAAAAAGCTCTTGTCCTGCGTTATGCAGTGCAGGGCAAAGGCAGCATCAGAGTATGAAATGCTCTGATGCTCAAATCATACAGGCTGGAAGGGTGAAGAAGTGGTTACGTCCGGTTTCAGCTCTGAACCCGGACAACACCTTTAAGTGTGAACTGAACCAAAGAGTGACGTCTGTCAACTGCCTGATGCCCTGATGCACAGTAACTGTTTCACTACTAGAAAGGACTAGCTTTGCATGTAGCTGCAATGCACAGTGATGGACACCGAGATACAATATCCCTGCAAGCCAAGATATAGTTCATTTAATGTGTTTCGTGACAAATTATTTTGGAATAAAGCAATTTAAAAAAAAATTTCGGCAAAGTGTCCAAGCATTCCAACCACATACATAAATGAAGATGAAGCATGAGTTAAAAATAAGCTAGGAAATAAAATATCTGACTAAGTGAGGGTGCATGACAATAACACATCTACAGGCCATAGATAACGCTTTAAAAAGTCAGGATTTTGATGTAAAATAGGTAAATATTTATACAAAACATACAGCACATAGATGACTATTCGGCATTATAGATGGTGGAAAAAGTATAAGAGTATTATTCTGGTTTGAAACAGAACTCCTATTAGTTTGTACAGAAGAAATACAATCTAATCTATTTTTACCCTCCACCATGTGAAATGCGCAATCCAGCATCATTCTACTGTAACCTCAAAGCCACAAAAGTTTACATATGTTAAAACTTTGCTATATTTATTAGAAGTAGCACAATTGCATTTAGAGCGAGTTATGAGGGGTTTATACAGCCTTATTTTATCAGGGATGAACAGAAATGAACATTCCTACGAAAGCTCATTCCCAATAATCTGTCTGTCTCAAGGTGCAGCCGATGAGCAACAAGATGCTTGTTCATTCGGTGACACAGTCATTCATCAGGAAAGTAAATTATAGTTTCTGGGAAGCAGATTGTACTGTGTAAATAGTTCTCTGCTGCCCAGAAACAATGTAGCTGTATGAGGATACGCAATCAATACTGTGGAGATGATTGTTGCATGCACATCTTCTGCACGCCCAAAGAAAAAAGCTGGTGTACTGATTGCAGTCAAGGGTTTCTTGATATATGATATTTGCTATGTGCCACCCCAGTGTGTAGGAATGCCGAGTGGTATGTTGTGGCCCTAATAGTTTTGTGTCACGGTGCTCCTACCTGGGTACTGTCGTTTCCTAGAGTTAGGCTCTGCAGCATACAAAGGTAGTTGTTGTTAGTGGAGTAAGTACAGTCCAGGCTTAGCGAAGTTCAACAGTTTTTACTTGAATAAACGGGTGTCATCCAAACAATGTCTCCAGCAGGCTAAGGGTAAAATGGCAGGCAACTTTGAATACATCTGTACTTTGCTTTCTCTGATTTGCTAATCTCTGTCTTCAGTCTGGTTACTGGACTCTCTAGCAGTTCTGGTACCTTTGAGTGGGGTGCCTATTGCTGTTGACCCCCCATATAATACTCAGTCTATAAACTGCAAGGAGCTGTGGTGCTCTATGAGCTGCTTCTCCTGGAAGACTCCTGCTTCAGGAAAGGGGAGACACTATCCTCACTGCACCATGTCTTGTCTCTTTCCAATTCTTCTGTTGACTACTTTAGCTTCCTGCAACCACTCTGCCCAAAAGGGGGAGAATGCAATGGCAAGTTCCATTCTATCTAAAGATATCTCTATGCCAGATACACTGCCACCTGCAGGACAACCAGGCACAGTGCATTTAATAACAAAATATAACAGTTACATATCAGTATTATTAAGGCACAGTACCAGAGAACCTGGGATTAAATACACAAATGACATTATTTGTTAGCCATTAGAGACAGTAGCAGGGTGTAGGAATGGTAGTGCCTGCTCTGGGGTACTACATATGATATATGATAAGTGGAATATTAATTATCATTATTATTATTAATTAATTAACCCCTTCAACCCCAGGCCCGTTTTCACCTTCCTGCCCAGGCGATTTTTTGCAAATCTGACATGTGTCACTTTATGTAACATAGTAACATAGTAACATAGTTTGTAAGGCCGAAAAAAGACATCTGTCCATCCAGTTCAGCCTATTTTCCTACAAGTTGATCCAGAGGAAGGCAAAAAAAACCCTGTGAGGTAGAAGCCAATTTTCCTCACTTTAGGGGGAAAAATTCCTTCCCGACTCCAATCAGGCAATCAGAATAACTCCCTGGATCAACGACCCCTCTCTAGTAACTATAACCTGTAATACCCTCCAGAAATACATCCAAGCCCTTCTTGAACTCTTTTAGTGAACTTACCATCACCACCTCCTCAGGCAGAGAGTTCCATAGTCTCACTGCTCTTACCTTAAAGAATCCTCTTCTATGTTTATGTACAAACCTTCTTTCCTCCAGACGAAGAGGATGTCCCCTCGTCACAGTCACAGTCTTCGGGATAAATAGATGATGGGAGAGATCTCTGTACTGATATATTTATACATAGTTATTAGATCTCCCCTCAGTTGTCTTTTTTCTAAAGTGAATAACCCTAATTTTGATAATCTTTCTGGGTACTGTAGTCCACCCATTCCAGTTATTACTTTAGTTGCCCTCCTCTGAACCCTCTCCAGCTCTGCTATATCTGCCTTGTTCACAGGAGCCCAGAACTGTACACAGTACTCCATGTGTGGTCTGACTAGTGATTTGTAAAGTGTCAGGACTATGTTCTCATCATGGGCATCTATGCCCCTTTTGATGCAACCCATTATCTTATTGGCCTTGGAAGCAGCTGTCTGGCACTGGCTTCTACAGCTTAGTTTGCTGTTCACTAAAATTCCTAGGTCCTTTTCCATGTCAGAGTTACCAAGCGCTTTACCATTTAGTATGTACTGGTGACTTGCATTATTCCTTCCCATATGCATAACCTTACATTTGTCAGTGTTAAACCTCATCTGCCACTTTTCTGACCAAGCCTCCAGTCTATCCAGATCCTGCTGTAGCAGTGCACTGTCCACCTCTGTGTTAATTACTTTACACAGTTTAGTGTCATCTGCAAAAATTGATATTTTACTATGCAAACCTTCTACAATATCATTAATAAATATATTGAAGAGAATAGGACCCAATACAGACCCCTGTGGTACCCCACTAGTGACAGTGACCCAATCTGAGTATCTACCGTTAATAACCACCCTCTGTTTTCTATCACTGAGCCAGTTACTTACCCACATACAGACATTTTCTCCCAGGCCAAGCATTCTCATTTTATATACTAACCTTTTATGTGGTACCGTGTCAAACGCTTTGGAGAAGTCCAAATATTCGACATCCATTGAGTCGCTGCGGTCAAGTCTAGAACTTACCTCCTCATAGAAACTGATTAAATTGGTTTGACATGACCGATCCCTCATGAAGCCATGCTGATACGGAGTTATTTGCTTATTTTCATTGAGGTACTCCAAGATAGCATCTCTCAGAAAACCTTCAAACAGTTTACCCACAACAGAAGTTAAACTTACCGGCCTATAGTTTCCGGGTTCTGTTTTTGGACCCTTTTTGAATATTGGCACCACATTTGCTATGCGCCAATCCTGTGGAACACTCCCCGTCAGTATAGAGTCCTTAAATATCAGAAATAAGGGTCTGTCGATGACATTACTTAATTCTCTTAGGATACGGGGGTGTATGCCATCCGGTCCTGGTGATTTGTCTATTTTAATATTTTTAAGACATTGCTGTACCTCTTCCTGGGTCAGAGAGGACACTTTTAAAGGGGAATTTACTTTTATACTCTGCATTTCATCTGACAGTTTATTTTCCTCAGTGAATACAGTGGAGAAAAAGTTATTTAGTAGCTTCGCTTTCTCCTCATCGCTCTCTGCAACTCCCCCCTCATTACTCTGTAAGGGGACAACACCTTCAGGTTTATACTTTTTAGTATTTATATAATTGAAGAACATTTTAGGGTTAGTTTTACTCTCTTTGGCGATTAATCTCTCGGTCTCTAGTTTGGCTGCTTTTATTTGTCTTTTACATATTCTATTTTTTTCCTTATAGTTTTTCAATGCTTCCTCGCTCTCCTCCTGCTTTAGTGATTTAAATGCTTTCTGTTTGTCATTTATTGCTTTCTTTACAGCTCTATTTATCCACATTGTTTTTTTCTTGTTCCTTAACCTTTTATTCCCATAAGGTATGTACCTCTCACAATTAGATATTAGGATGCTTTTAAAAATCCCCCATTTTGTGGCTGTATTTTTATTTTTGAGGACTTTGTCCCAGTTAATTAGGCCTATGGCCTCTCTTAGTTGGCTAAATTTAGCTTTTTTGAAGTTTGGTATTTTTGTTCCTCCCTGAAGAAACACTCTTTTGAATGACAATTGGAAGGTTATTATGTTATGGTCACTGTTTCCCAGGTGTCCCCCGACCTGCACATCTGTTATTCTGTCAGGTCTATTGGTTAATACTAAGTCCAATATGGCCGTCCCTCTAGTCGGGTCCTGAACCAGTTGGGAAAGGTAATTGTCTTTGGTTATTGGTTATGTGATAATAACTTTGGAACGCTTTTACTTATCCAGGCCATTCTGAGATTGTTTTCTTGTCACATATTGTGCTTCACGACAGTAGTAAATTTGTGGAAAAATATTTCATTTTTATTTATAAAAAAATTCCAAATTTACCAAAAATTTGAAAAAATTAGCACATTTCCAAATTTCAATTTCTCTACTTTCAAAATATATAGTAATACCTCCAAAAATAGTTATTATTTTACATTCCCCATATGTCTACTTTATGTTGGCATCATTTTATAAATGTCATTTTACTTTTTAGGACGGTAGAAGGCTTAGAAGTTTAGAAGCCATTTTTCAAATTTTCAACAAAATTTCCAAAACCATTTTTTTAAGCACCAATTCAGATATAAAGTGATTTTGAGGGGGCTTACGTAATGGAAACCACCCATAAATGACCCCATTTTAGAAACTACACCCCTCAAATTATAAAAAAAAACTGATGTTAAAAACTTTGCTAACCCTTGAAGTGTTCCACAAGAATTAAAGGAAAATGCAGATGAAATGTCAAAATTTCATTTTTTTGGTAGATTATTCATGTTAATAATTTTTTTCTTGCAACACAGCAAGGGTTAACAGCAAACTAAACCTCAATATACATTACTCTGATTCTGAAGTTCACAAAAATACCCCATATGTGGTGGTAAACGTCTCTATGGGTTTGTGGCAGTGGTCAGAAGGAAAGGAGCGCCATACGAATTTTGGAGGCAGATTTTGCTAGAATGGTTTTTAGGCACCATTTTGTAATTGAGAAACCCTGACGTACCCCTACAGTGGAAACCCTCAAAAAGTGACCCCATTTTGGAAACTACTGCTGTTTTGGCATAGTTTCTTTTTAATTTTTACAGCATTCATGTGATATTTTTATAGAGCAGATTGTTACGGACACAGCGATAACCCAATATGTGTACCATTTTTATTTTTGTTACATTTTACACATTAGCTGCATTTTTAAATAGAATTAAATCTTGTTTTTGTGCTGCCATTTTCAGAGAGCCATATTTTTTTATTTTTTGGGCGATTGTCTTAGGTAGGGTATCAATTTCTGCAGGATGAGATGAAGTTTTGATTGGTACCATTTTGGTACATATGCTTTTTTGATCGCCTGCTATTACACTTTTTGAGAGGCAAGAAAAAAAAATGGATGTTTTGGCATAGTTTTTTTTTTTATTTTTTTACAGCATTCACCTGGGGGGCCATCTCATGTAATATTTTTATAGAGCAGGTTGTTACAGATGCGGCGATACCCAATATGTCCACCATTTTTATTTTTGTTAAATTTTACACATTAGATTTATTTTTAAACAGAATAAAATGGTTTGATTGGTACCATTTTGGGTTAAATACGCCTTTTTGATCGCCTGCTATTACACTTTTTTGCTTAGGCCAGAGGGACCCGATAGACACCCCTTCCTACCCCCCGCATCGCATGTGCCGTGGTCAGCGCTGACCGCGGCACATGAAGGGTTAATGCACCGGCATCTGTGTTTTCACCGATGCTGGTGCATACAGCAGGGGTCCAGCTACTGGACACAGCCGGATCCCCGCCGCTGATCGGGTGGGCGCAGCTCCTGCACCCACCCGATCAGCGCGCCGTAGCACTACGGCGCTGGTCGGGAAGTCACTTCCAGCAGCCCCGTACATGTACGGCGCTGGTCGGGAAGGGGTTAATGCACCATTCATTCCATATAATATAAAACAAGTACAATAAGCATGAACAAGGTAAGTTACAAACTGATATAGAAGAAGAGAGGGCTTACAATCTAGAAAGGATGCAGAAGCATACAGTAGGTGAGGATAGAAGCTGGTCACACGGCGGTATAGTGGCAGCAGGGTTATTGTAGGCTGTAGGTTTATGTGAAGGGGTGGGTTTTCAGGTTTCTCCAGGTCAAAGTTCAGGTTCGGGACCCAAACTTCATCCCAAACCCAGACCTCTTTAAAGTCAATGGGGACCCGAACTTCACCTTATTATTTTCCATTATAACATGGTTATAACGGAAAATAGTAGCATTCTTAAGACAGAATGCTAAATAAAATGGCCATTCAGGGGTTAAAAAAAAAAAACTCACCTCATCCTTGTATCTTCATTCAGCAGGACCTGTGATGACGTCACCATGCTTACCACGTGATGAGCATGGTGACGTCATCGCAGGTCCTGCAGAAAGAATAAAGAAGAGTATACTGTACCAGCTGCGCGATCAAGCAGATGAGGGGAGGTTTTTTTAATTATTTTTAACCCCTGAATGGCCATTTTATTTAGCATTCTGTCTTAAGAATGCTATTATTAAATAATAATAATATAATAATAATAATTAAAATAATAAAATCACACAAACACCAAAACCAAACATTAGTTCGGGTTCGCTCATTTCATCTTTGATCAACATATATTAGCTGAGAGTCTAAAATTTCCAAAACCCAAAACTTTTTAAAGACCAGTTCAGTTAAGAAGTCACTTTGTGGGGCTTACATAATAGAAACCACCCATAAATGGCCCCATTTTAGAAACTACACCACTCAAGTTATTCAAAACTGATTTTACAAACTGTATTAATCCTTTAGTTGCTCCACAAGAATTAAAGGGAAATGGAGATGAAATTTAAAAATGTAACTTTTTTGAAGATTTTCCATTTTAATCCATTTTTTCTGTAACACAGCAAGAGTTAACAGCCAAACAAAACTCACAATCTATTACCCTGATTTTGCAGTTTACAGAAACACCCCATATGTGTTTGTAAACTGTTGTATGGGTACATGGCAGGACTCAGCAGGGAAGGAGGGCCATATGGTTTTTGGACTGTTTTTAGACACTATGTCACATTTGAAGACCCCTGATGTACCCCTACAGTAGAAACTTCAAAAAATGACCCCATTTTGTAAACTACGGGATAAGCTGACAGTTCTGTTGGTACTATTTAGTGGTACATATTGTTTTTGATCACTCTGTGTTACCCTTTTTGTGAGGCAAGGTAACAAAAAAATGGCTGTTCTGGAACAGTTTTTATTTTTTGTTTTTTACAATGTTCACCTGACAGGTTGGATCATGAGCTATTTTTATAGAACAAGTTGTTACAGACGCAACAATTTCAAATATGTCTACTTTTTTTGCTTCAGTTTTACATAATAAAGCTTTTTTTAAAAATAAAATCATGTTTTTGTGTCTACATTTTCTGAAAACATTTTTTTTTTCTGCCGATCGTTTTGTTTAGAGGTTAGTTTTTTGCAGGAAGAGTATACGGTACATATGATTTTTTTGATCATTCAATATTACACTTTATGGTTCAAGGTAATCCATTCACCTTAGGGGGTAGATCATGTGATATTTTATAGAGCAGGTTATTACGGATGCAGTGATGCCTAATATGTCAACTTTGTAAAATTAATTTCAATTTTACACAATAAAAGCATTCTTGAAAAAAAAATCATGTTTTTGTTAGTGATGAGCGAGCATGCTCGGCCGAACTCGCTGTTCGGCCGAGCATGCTGGCGCTCGGGTCCACTTGGTTTTCAGCCGAACATCAGGAGTACTCAAGCGCCATGCTCAAGTCCGCCTCCCCGCACGCTAATTAATTAGCGTGCGGGGAGGGTTGGCATTCAGAGTAATGCCAGTAGCCATCTTAGCTACTGGCATTACACTGATTGGCTGGCCGGGAACGCATCATTGGGTGCTATATAGCACCCAGTTACGTCTTCCCGGGCCAGTGTGAAGCCTCATTCACACGTCAGTGTTTCACGGACGTGTGCTGTACGTGTTCTCCACGAACAGTACACGTACCCATTCATTTGAATATCTGTGTTCAGACATCAGGTCTGTGGTTCCGTTTTTTTAGCATGGATGCATGTCCTATCTTAATCTGTGTTCCCGGATCCCTCACGCCCATTATAGTGTATGGGTCCATGAAAACCACGGATGCAACACGGATGCCATCCGTGTTGCATCTGTGTTTAACGGATCATTAAGAAGAGATGCTTTGAAAATTATTTTTTAGCTGTTCAGTGTCAGTGAAACACGGATGTAACACGGACAGCAAAAAACCGACCCACGGACCCAACACAGATCCTTCATGGACAGCTTCACGGATGCCTCACTGACCACCTGCTCACGGATTTGAGCACGGACACGGACGTGTGAATGAGGCTTTAGTCACGGAGAGCTGCTGCAAGGAGGGACAGATAGTGTAGGGACAGAAATGGCTAGGCAGGGATAGATTTGGGGCTTTTGAAATTCCCGCCCAGTTAGAACTCAGCAGCGATGTAGGAGCAGTCCATTACACACAGGGGACGAACCCTACACAGCAGCAATGTCTGCCCATAGTCGCCGCAAGTCAGGAGCGGTAAATGCCCCTATGTGATGCCTGAGCACAGCACTCACTGTTTTTTGGGGGGCTTTTTTATTTTATTTGGGGGACCTTTTTAAACCAGGCACCCCTGGTTTAGTCCAATTGACTTACACCCCCTAGTGCTTGGCCAGAGCACCCGAGCATATGAGCACCCAGGTGCTCGCTCAACACTAGTTTTTGTGTCTCCATTTTCTGAAAGCCATATTTTCTTTAATTTTTCAACCAATTGTCTTATGTAAGTGCTAGAGATGAGCGAATCGAAGCTGACGAAGTGGAATTTGTTACGAATTTCATGGATAATTCAAATCGCCACGAAAGCGAATTTCATGGCGATTCGTGGTAACAAATCTTTTTTTTTCCCTAAAATGGCCGCAAGCACATGGCATGACATGGGGGAAGGATTTCTGGGACAAAGACACCCACAATGCGATCACATGCAGACATGTAGCCAATAAGCAGCTAGCCAAGTCCTGTAATGTCACAGCCCTATAAATAGCTCTGCATCACTGGAATCCGCCATTTGCAATTGATTTTAGACCAGAGACAGACGTCAGGAGAGATAGGGCAAGTGATAAAAAAACGTTGCTAAAGAAAAGAAATGAGGAGATCAGGTATAGATAATCTGAATTGCAGGGATAGAAGAGGGCCGATTTCTAGACAGAATCCATAGGGGATTATGTGAAGTTGAATTGCCCAAAAAAGAGTTAACACGTGGCTCTGGGCTCATTCCTTTTAAATAGATAGTTGCTGTAAAAAAAAAAAAAAAACGTTATTTTTTGGGTTGTGTTTTGGGAACGAAAAAAATCAAACTTCCTCGGCGAAGTTGAATTGGCCAAAAAACAGTTAATAGGTTTTTTTGCGGTTGTTCATTTTAACTAAGTATTTTTGGCATCATTCGCCATCCAAACAGAAAAGCGTGATATGGTGCTAACGTAGTCAGTGAAGTTGAATTGCCCAAAAAAGAGTTAAGACTTGGTTCTGGGCTCGTTCCTTATAAATAGATCGTCGTAGCGTCAGTCGCTGTAAAATAAGAAAAAAACAAGACAAAAAACAAAACAAAAAAGGTTAGACGTGGTTCTGGGCTCGTTCCTTTTAAATCGATAGTTGCAGCGTCAGTCGCTGTAAAAGAAGAAAAAAAAAACAAAAAAGGTGATATTTTGGGTTGTGTTTTGGGAAAAAAAATCAAACTTCCTCGGCGAAGTTGAATTGTCCAAAAAACAGTTAATAGGTTTTTTTGCGGTTGTTCATTTTAACTAAGTATTTTTGGCGTCATTCGCCATCCAAACAGAAAAGCGTGATATTGTGCTAACGTAGTCAGTGAAGTTGAATTGCCCAAAAAAGAGTTAAGACGTTGTTCTGGGCTCGTTCCTTTTAAATAGATAGCCGCAGCGTCAGTCGCTGTAAATAAAGAAAACAAAAAAAAAAGCAAAAAAATAAAAAAGGTTATTTTTTGGGTTGTGTTTTGGGAACAAAAAAACAAACTTCCTTGGCGAAGTTGAATTGGCAAAAAAACAGTTAATAGGTTTTTTTGCGGTTGTTCATTTTAACTAAATATTTTTGGCGTCATTCGCCATCCAAACAGAAAAGCGTGATATGGTGCTAACGTAGTCAGTGAAGTAGAATTTCCCAAAAAAGAGTTAAGACGTGGTTCTGGGCTCGTTCCTTTTAAATAGATAGTCGCAGCGTCAGTCGCTGTAAAAAAAGAGAAAAAAAAAAGGTTATCTTTTGGGTTGTGTTTTGGGAAAAAAAATCAAACCTCCTCGGTGAAGTTGAATTGGCCAAAAAACAGTTAATAGGTTTTTTTGCGGTTGTTCATTTTAACTAAGTATTTTTGGCGTCATTCGCCATCCAAACAGAAAAGCGTGATATTGTGCTAACGTAGTCAGTGAAGTTGAATTGCCCAAAAAAGAATTAAGACGTGGTTCTGGGCTCGTTCCTTTTAAATCGATAGTCGCAGCGTCAGTCGCTATATAACCAAAGTGTATAGTGCTGTGCAGTAACCCATTGTACTGCAGTTCAGTAACCCATTGTTAACACACTGTGTAGGTGACGTTATTTCTGAAAGAAATAGTTAACCCGTTTATCAAACAGGATGTCAGACAGAGGGGTGATAGGCAATTCACAGGGGAGGGGCAGTGGCACACATTTTTCGGGAACAGGCACAGGTCTCAGCAGAGGAAGGGGACGTGGCATTAGGGGTCACTCGACGAGGCCACAGCTGCTGGTGTCATCTAGTGGTCGTGTGTTGACCACCAACCCAGATGTTCTTGAATGGTTGACTCGGTCATCCACTTCCTCCCAGATGACATCTGAAACCCCCAACCAAGAGTCGATGGGTTCGTCAGACACAACCCTTACTTGGCATGGGCCTGGAGCAGCTCCAGTGCCCTCACCTGTCCTCAACCTGCCTCTGTCCTTTTCAATTCCCTCAGCCAGAGAAGTACTATATGCTATGGGCTCTGTGCCACTATACAGTGAGAACAAACTACTTGAGGACAGTCAGCAGCTACTGGGAAGCCAAGAATCCGATCGTTCCAGTAGGCGGTCAAGTACTGATGAGAAGAGTGTAGTGGGAGGTGATGTTGAGAGCGGTCAGGCTTTGTACACCGAGACAGTTGAGGAGGACATTAGCGACGTGCAAACTGCAGTTGATGATGATGTAGCCGATCGCACTTGGGAGCCGGGTGAAGCAAGGGCTTCATCATCATTATCATCATCTGCAGATGAGACTGACAGCTTGTGCGTCAGGCAGCAGTGCAGGCAGCAAGTCGGTAGTGTGGCCGTTAGTCAGCGGAGTGGCAGCAGTGCGAGGTCGGGAGCCCAACGGGCACGGGGTAGACCGCACCTGCGAAGAGTGCTTTCCAGCCTTGAAAAGAGCAGCGCAGGGGCTCAGCCAGGCAGCGAAGGTACCATTCAGTCAGTGCGGAGTGTTGGTGGTAAAATTGCCTACTCGTCGGTGTGGAAGTTTTTTGTTAAGACGCCTGAGGAGGTGAACATGGCTATATGTAGAATCTGTGGTCAGAAAGTGAAGCGTGGCCAGGGTGCTAATGTTGGCACCACGGTCCTGCGCCAACATATGCAGCGTCACCACAAAGTGGCCTGGGAGAATCGTGGCTCAGATGTGGCGGTCCAGTCGGCAGCAGCAACAGCAGCTTCACCCAGTGGCACGCATCCCATTTCAGGCAGTCAAGACTCCAGCACCTCTGCCGAAGAGAGCTGTCTGTCATTATCTACCACTCCAGATGCTCCTGTTCCTCCTCCTCTTATTCCTCGCCACTCATTACGGCAGCAGTCGTTCACCGAGGCGATTACAAAGAGACAGCAGTATGCGTCCAGCTATCCTACAGCGCAGAAGCTGACCGTGCTCCTGTCCAAGTTGCTCGTGCTGCAGTCCCTCCCTTTTCAACTGGTGGACTCTGCACCGTTCAGAGAACTGATGGCTTGTGCCGAGCCGAGGTAGAGAGTCCCATCGTCATTTCTTTGCCAAAAAGTCATTCCCAGCCCTGCACAAATATGTAGAAGAGAAGGTGGCCCAGTCCTTGAGCCTGTTGGTGTCTGCCAAAGTGCACGGCAGCGCCGACGTGTGGAGTTGTAACTATGGTCAAGGCCAGTACATGTCCTTTACGGCCCACTGGGTCAATGTGCTTCCTGCCCAGCCACACGAGCAACTTGAACAGGTGACGCCACTTTCTCCTCCTCGTTGTCAAACTGCTGATCCTGCGCTAATGTCCGGCTCCTCCACCACCTCAGCCTCCACTGCAGGGCCAAGTCATAGTGCTCCTCCAGCATACCACATGTGCAGGGCATGGCGGTGTCACGCAATTCTACACCTGGTTTGCCTGGGCGAACAAAGTCACACAGGGGAGGAACTGCTCTGCGTCATTAAAGAAGAAATCGATTGCTGGCTTTCTCCGCGGCAACTAAAAATTGGAACCATGATGAGAGATAATGGAAAGAACATGGTGTCTGCACTGCGCCAAGGAGGGCTGAGCCATGCGCCCTGCATGGCACACGTATTTAATCTGGTTGTCAAAAGGTTCCTCAAGTCTTATACCCAACTGCAAAACATTCTAAAAATGGCCAGGAAACTTTGCATGCACTTCAGCCATTCCTACAGTGCCAAGCACACCCTCCTTGAGCTGCAGCGGCAGAATGGCGTCCCCAACATAAGCTGATATGTGACGTTTCTACCCGTTGGAATTCTACCCTCCATATGTTGGACCAACTGTATGAACAGAGAAAGGACATAAACGATTTCTTAATGATCCAAGCGGACATGAGTACTCCCCTGTGTAATTTTGATGTCAGCCAGTGGCAGTTCATGCGTGACACCTGCCGCTTGCTCAGGCCCTTTGAGGAGGCCACGTTATTTGTCAGTCGCCAGGACTACGGTATGAACAACGTCATTCCACTGCTTCATGTCCTGGAACAGATGCTGCAAAATCTTTCTGGTCAGGGGACTGGAGACGTGGAGACTGCATCTCACGGCCACATGAGTCCGGTGGGGGCTGAACTGGACGAGGAGGACATTGGAGCACAAGCATTTAGTGTTTTTTCTACCCAGGTGACAGAAGAGGAGGAGCAGGAGCAGCCAGAGGAGGTAGAGGGAGATGAGGAAGATGAGGAAGATGACCCAGAGACACCATGGCAGTATACAGTGGAGTTGGAGGCAGGGAGTCCCTCCGAGGCACTTGCGCAAATGGCCCGATGCATGCTCACTTGCTTACGTAGTGACAGTCGAATAGTCACCATCCGGAAGAGGGATGACTTCTGGCTCTCCACCCTCTTGGACCCTCGCTACCGGTCTAAAATGGGGGCCTTTTTTTCACCTGCTGAGAGGGAGGACAAACTGAAGTACTATAGAGACATCCTATGTAGTCAGTTGGCTGCTGCCTATCTGCGTCATCATCCATCCTCTCGTAGGTCTGACCGGGGGGTCCCTCAGCGCACACGTACCACTGCCAAGGCTGCTGTGGGGGGATGGAGGGGTAGGAGCAGTACCAGCTCCATCAGCAGCAACTTGAGTCTCGAGTCGCTGATGAGCAGCTTTCTTCACCCGCCAAGTGCGGAAAGTACTCACCAGCAGCAGCAGGTAGACCAAGAGCAGACCCTGAACCGGCAGATGGTGGCCTACTTGGACAGCACCCTGCCACCCCACATTGAAGATCCGCTGGACTACTGGACAACCAAACTGGATTTGTCCCCGCAACTGGCCGAGTTTGCACTGGAGAAGCTGTCCTGCCCGGTTAGTAGTGTGGCATCAGAGCAGGTGTTCAGTGCAGCGGGGGCCATAGTTACCCCAAGGAGAACTCGCCTGTCCTTCCAAAATGTGGAAAGACTCACCTTTGTCAAGATGAATCAGGCGTGGATCAGCCAGGATTTCCACCCTCCAACGCCTGATGCATCAGATTAGATCAGCCATGATGCGTCACCTAAACCTTGACAAATAAGACTGTATTCTTCAGGCTACCTGCCTCAGCCACTCTTATGATGCTGCCACCTGCCTGATGCCACACATCTGCCAGCTGCTCCTTCTACCACCCAGCATTTTTACCAGTGACTGGTATTGCCCCCCACCTCTCCATTATGTCACTGACCCAATATGTAGCCTTCTGATGCCACCTCAACAATCAGGTCTCCTCATGCTGCTACTGCTGTCACCTCCAGGCTATGTCACCGTGCCACTCTGTGGCTTGATGCTGCTGCTGCCGCCTCCACACGCTGTGTCCTAGCTGCTGCTACCTCCAAATTATGTAATTGTGCCACTCTACGGTATGCTTCTGCTGCCGCCTCCACTCGCTGTGTCCTAGCTGCCGCTACCTCCAAATTATGTAATTGTGCCACTCTACGGTATGCTGCTGCTGCCTCCACATGCTGTGTCTTAGCTGCCGCTACCTCCAAATTATGTAATTGTGCCACTCTACGGTATGCTGCTGCCGCCTCCACACACTGTGTCCTACCTGCCGCTACCTCCAAATTATGTAATTGTGCCACTCTGTGGCCTACTCATGCTGCTGCCGCCGCCTCCACGCGCTGTGTCCTAGCTGCAGCTACCTCCAAATTATGTAATTGTGCCACTCTGTGGCCTACTCATGCTGCTGCCGCCTCCACACGCTGTCTCCTAGCTGCCGCTACCTCCAAATTATGTAATTGTGCCACTCTACGGTATGTTGCATTTAAATTTTTATGACTGATGCTGCCTCTCCCAGGGTATGTCACTGTGCCAGTCTGTCTCATTAAAATTAGTACGACTCCTGCTGCCTCTCCCACTCTGTGGCCTTGAAATGTATTTGACTGCTGCCTCTTGCAGATGCTGTTACTGTGCCACTCTGTGGCCTTGAAATGTATTCGACTGCTGCCTCTTGCAGATGCTGTTACTGTGCCACTCTGTGGCCTTGAAATGTATTCGACTGCTGCTTCATGCAGATGCTGTTACTGTGCCACTCTGTGGCCTTGAAATGTATTCGACTGCTGCCTCTTGCAGATGCTGTTACTGTGCCACTCTGTGGGCTTGAAATGTATTCGACTGCTGCCTCTTGCAGAAGCTGTTACAGTGCCACTCTGTGGCCTTGAAATGTATTCGACTGCTGCCTCTTGCAGATGCTGTTACTGTGCCACTCTGTGGCCTTGAAATGTATTCGACTGCTGCTGCCTCTTGCAGAAGCTGTTACTGTGCCACTCTGTGGCCTTGAAATGTATACGACTGCTGCTGCCTCTTGCAGAAGCTGTTACAGTGAAACTCGTTGGCCTAGTAAATTTGTCCGACTGCTGCTGACGCCTCTGCCAGGGTCTGTCATTCTGCAACTCTGTGGCCTCAAAATTGATTAGAATTTTTTGGACCTTCTGCTTGGCAGCAGCATGTCACTCGTAAATTTTTGGTACGTTCTGTAGTCCTATTCCATTATTCATAGCTCAAGTATACAGGAAACCCTGTTTGTTTTGAACACTCGAATTTTTAAAAGTAAACGATTCCGGCCCCCGGGACACTCAGCGATGAGCATGGGGAAGGCGAGAGGCAGGGGCTCCCACAGGTGGTAGCTCAGCTCCCTGCAGACCGCCAGCTCGATCTCAAGATGGAACTCCAAGCTTTCTTGGTGTACTGCATCAATACTGACATTTTACCACAGTTGAGGCAAAGCTGGAGCCTTCACTGCACCTCCTCTGTCTTACGTTCTTGTCCGCTGGCATAACCAGCCCCGATACTGATAAGAACATATACTACAGTTGATCTTAACCAAAAAGGCCGAAAATTCTTTTTTACTGTCTGCTCTTCAGGGTATGTCACCATGCCACTCTTCGGCCTGATGCTGCTGCCGCCGCCGACTCCACTTGCCGTCTCGTAGCTGCCACTACGTCAAAATTATGTAACTGTGCCACTCTGTGGCATCCAAATTGTACTACTACTTCCACTGTGGCTGCCACTTCCAGGGTCTGTCATTCTGCCACTCTGTGGTCTACTCATGCTGCTCTCTCGTGCCACTCTTTAGTCTGCTGATGCTGCTGCCACTGCCATCTCCACGCTGTCTGGGGAGGCTCAGCTTGTATAAGCGTGTAATAGAACAGGTTCTGTTGAAATGTATGTGGAATCAGTGAATTGGTGTAAAAGGCGCGCTTTTGGCGCTCTAGTAGGATCTTGGGCCTCTGCCCGATTCTTTATAGCTGGCGCTAACATTGACCTGTAAGGCTGATTTCAGACTTTGAGTTATTTTGTGAGTTTTGGCCCCTTAACTGCCCAAATACATGAAAGTGTGCAGCGATTCTAAGAGCGACGCCTGTTATGTGCGTGTCACACTGGCTCACAGTAGTCCTGGGGATAAATAGATGATGGGAGAGATCTCTGTACTGACCCCTGATATATTTATACATAGTTATTAGATCTCCCCTCAGTCGTCTTTTTTCTAAAGTGAATAACCCTAATTTTAATAATCTTTCTGGGTACTGTAGTCCACCCATTCCAGTTATTACTTTAGTTGCCCTCCTCTGAACCCTCTCCAGCTCTGCTATGTCTGCCTTGTTCACAGGAGCCCAGAACTGTAAACAGTACTCCATGTGTGGTCTGACCAGTGATTTGTAAAGTGGCAGGACTATGTTCTTATCACGGGCATCTATGCCC
>ONZH01024659.1:0-145557 GCA_900303285.1 Rhinella marina
CACTGCACTGTAGTATATATAACTGGGAGAAAAAACATACTCTTTAGACTGCGGCTACTGTACAGCACACTACAGAATTGTTCACTGCATGTAGTATATATTAACTGGAAAAAAACGTACTCTTTAGACTGCGGCTACTGTACAGCACATACAGAATTGTTCATGCACTGTAGTATATAAAATGAGAGAAAAAACGTATTCCCTAGACTGCACTACAGATCCCAGCAAGCCAAGGTACAGCAGCAGCAAAAATTGAGTACTGAGAGGACTTTGGGCAATTTCTTTGGGGTCTGTGTGGACCACGTGCTGTCCCTTTCTGCCACCAGTCGCTGTGCACAGTGTGCAGCCAAGATGGCGGGTAGCTGCACTACAGTCCCAGCCAGCAGCCAGGAGGAGACCAAAAAAAAAAGGTTTGTAGCCCTTAGAAGGGCTGTTTGGTTCTTTGAGGATGATTTCTGCCTAACCAAAATCTAAATTGTGGCCCTAACACTCTCCCTGACAGACAGCAGCTCTATCCCTAATCTCATCCAGGCGGCGTCTGAGGCGAGCAGCTCGGGACCAGATTCTTATATTCCCATGTCATCTGATCTGGCCAGCCAATCCCTGCTATCGACTTGTAGGGGTTCCAAGTGATGCTAGGAGGTACCAAAGACTCTCCTGCATGTTGACTGGCTGAGAAAAAGGCGCCTAACATGCAGGAAGAGGAAGATGCCATTTCCCCGAGTATCGCGATATGCTCGTCCGAGTATCGAGCACGTACGAATACCCTAATGTTCGAACGAGCACCAAGCTCGGACGAGCATGTTCGCTCATCTCTAGTCCCAACCATCAATCAAATCTTTGGGCATTAAAATTTTCTCAGACCCTTCCCAATTATAAAAACAACTTCCCACCGTTGCTGTAAATAATTTCTAAGACTCTTGCTTCCTGGCCCACTCCTTATATATCATGGTTTGTCAGGAAAAATATTGCTAAATGTCTTATCTGGCCTAAAGTCACTTATTTACTTCAATCCTTACCCATACATATACCAAACATATTTTATATCGTGCTGAATAAGATATTCTCTAAATACATCTGGGACTCGAAGAAACCCAGAATAAAATACAGCACACTGCAACTTCCGAGAAGTCATGGCGGAATTGAGTTACCAGCTCCCAAAACCTTTGTGCAAGCAGTGCACCTGAACAGAATAGTAGACTGGGTACGAAAACCTCCACACAAATTCTGGGTACACATAGAAGAAGAAATGCTATAATATCCGCTCAGACATATTATCTTTTCAGGTGACTCAATCTCTCCCCGATACTCCGCAAGTAACACAATCACCAATGAAACAATTAGATGTGGAGATTGAAATAAATCTGCTCTAAATGTGCTCCCTTTCCCACGCCCTTTTCTACAAATAAGACATTTGATCATTAGTGACGACCCCACATATAATGCCACAATACCAAAAGAAATTCAACTTAGTAAGTCTGTATTGAATGTTTACCTCTCAACAGGCACTATTCCCTCCTGTGAGCTCCTTGCGGCGAATTTGAAATGCCCTAATATACCTACATTAATCTATAACAAATTCACTAGCTCTTTCAAACAGGTCCTACAGGAGAAAGATCTACATAGGTCCATGACTAAATTTGAGACCCTACTTACTCAATTAATAACACCCAAAAAAGTAATTTCAACACTTAATAAACTTCTGTTAGCTCCTCCCTCCCTACAGCCTCTTCCATTCATAGAGGCATGGGAAAATGATCTTTCCAAGAAGTTCTCACCAGACGATATTAATACACTTTTTAATGCTCCGAAACAGTCCTCTAAATGTATAAGAATGCAGGAAAGTGGATATAAAGTACTCACAAGATGGCATCTAACCCCATCTCTATTAAACAAATATTATCCAAATTATGACCCGCACTGTTGGAGATGTAACCAACATATTGGCACCTATTTCCACATGTGTTGGACATGCTCATCTATCGGCCCTTATTGGTCGTCTACTATGAATCAAATTAATCATACACTAAACATTAGGCTTCCTCTCCTCCCGGAAATTTGTTTAATCCACCTACTAAGTGACAAAGCTCTGTCCCACGTCAAAAAACTCATCAGACATTTACTAGCAGCTGCTAGGATTTTGATTCCCACATACTGGAAGTCAACCTCTCTTCCAACTCTCAAACTTTGGCAGTATAAAGTCGATTCCATCTACCGATTGGAAGAACTAGCCAGCTAGGATACAAAAACACACACCTCCTTCCTTTCCACTTGGCTACCCTGGGCGAAATATAGGAGCTTCTCCAAATCAGACAGTTGATTTCTCACCATCTCTTTTATTGATAAGCACTTAATTCATAGTTCCTCTAACATTTATTTCTACTGAATTGCTCTCTCATTATTCTCTATACAGTATTTTATTAACAACACGTTGGATTCTTGGTAAAATCATGCAACATCTCCTCCCCCCTCTTTCCTAGTCTCTCCCCCCCCCCCATTCCTTAGCATTGTTACCATCAGGTACAATACGTACCTTTATTTGTTAGGTCAATCCTTTTTGCCGTGTCATAGAGCTAAGTACTTTAGCTGTGATTGCCCTCTATATTGTACACTCTTTTCTACTTTGTATTACCTTCACTTCTGTAATGACAAATGACCTCTACAGCTATTTCTTTAACTGTCATTACCACTGTTCATTGATGTGCAGTTTTATGTATCTGTACCTTTATTGATCTATGTTATCAAACATTTAAAAAGAATAAAAATATTTTAAAAAGAAAAAAGAATACTTTAGTAATTGCATGCCATTATATATTTGGTATATGTACTGGAACGAGTCATTCAGTGACATGTATCTGTGTTGAGCCTTTTTTTTCTTTGAACTGCTCACTGAGAAGGCCACACATGGTCAGTTTGGGGTTTGTTTGTACTTACTGGACACCCATACTGAGTGGTCTTCCCATGGTCCTGGGGAAAAATCCTCCCTGACGGTTGGAGCTAAAAAAGATAAAACAAAAATTTAGCTTATATTTTGACGACAGAAGGTCCACCCATTACACTTTTTATTTTACCTACCTTCTACCTCTGGAAGTTGAGCTGGTGGTGTTGGAGGGGAAGGTGGGGTCCTCTCTCGCTGGGGTGGAGGAGGGTGAGAGGCGCTCCTCTGTGGTGCAGCAGCTGTCAAAAATCATTAACTAATGGCATTACATACAACTCTAATGAACAGTTGTAACTTCTGATACATGGGAATAGTTTTGGGCTGGATGATCCCATTCCTAACCACTAGTGCTCTTATATCACTGCAGCTGCACTCCCACGTAGCTTGGATTTAAAATAAATTAAATATGTTTACACTTACTAGAAGCTGCAGGTACTGTAGGGGCCGTCCGACCTCGACATTGACGGTGACCGTGGTGACACCGTCGTTCACGGTGCTCTGCAACATAAATCTGTACACAATTGTTATATGATGACTCTTTTTAATACTAACAATATACTACTATGAAGATATGATGGGTGAGAGGGGTGCCATATCATATCCATTTTATTCTTCTAAATAGGTATTTATAGCGATAGATATCGTTATCGTCACAATAAATTTCTTAATATCGTTAACACGGTGCAGTGGGAATACTTTTGATATCGCCCACTCATATTAGCTGCGGTATGAGCAGAGTCTGTGTGTAGGAGGAGGAAGTGCTAACTATGAAGGGGCATATATCTAAGGATACTTTCTTTCACACTAGTGCATTTGCCTGACACAAATGAGAAAACGGCCAGCACCATTAACAATAATGGGAGACGGCACTGATCCGGCTGCTTTCCGGTAAGAACGCCTGGAATTGGCAGGACAAATACTGCAGAACAGCCTGCAGGATCACCACCACATATGTGAAAGTAGCCTAAGGCAAATTACTGTGAAGGGGCACGTATCTGAGAATACCTTCACTTGTTTGGTTCGAGTTAGAGGAGTGGTCTAGCATCAAAGAAAATTACTGCAGCGCACTACGCATGTCCACGTTGTCCTTCTATACTTTCTTCATTATTGGTACTCACTGCTGGTATATATACAATACAGTACACTAATTTTTTAACATGTTTTTACTTTTCAAATATTTTGTTACTCACCCTGCCGTATCTCTGCGCGGATCTCATTAAGCTGCTCTGGGCATTTAAACTTCAGGTCGAACCGTTTCCGCTGGATCTGGCCCAGTGTCCGCAAAGTGTCGAAACGATGGCGCAAGCCTCGGATCACCTGCTGGATCACCTCCTTTTTATGCTGGTTCGGGTGGCTGTGTGTGCCATCGTAATCCTGCTGGTCCATCAGCCGGATCATGTATTTCAGCTCTGCAGAGCTAAATGATGAGGATCGCCTGGATGCCATTTTCAAAAATTAGCTCTGCCTCCGAGGAGTGCATGCCACGGCCTCTTGTCGTGCGTGCCTGCGTATTACGTAATCGCTAGATAATAGTACGCTGAGGATTCGTACACAATTTGTACGCTCATGCGTACGTGTTCAAAGAATTTGTGTACCTTTTAAAACTGAACGTTCGTTATTAGTGCGCGAATGTTCGCTAAACGCCACATAATAACGTATATTTTGTACGTAGATTTAACAAATATATTCGTCGAATATACGAATCTTATGAAAAGTTCGACGAATGTTCGGCGAATAAAATTTTGAATGATTCGCTCATCTCTAGTGTTTATATAAGATTCTAATCAAGAATGATGTTGAGCAATAAATAAAATTAAGCTGTGCTGCAGTTCCCTGCATGATTGGTGGCTTAAAGTACTGTTGTGCAGGGAACTAGCTTGAAGGGTAGACTATGCTAAGATGAGTGTCTGACTGCAAACAATCATCAAAATGGTATCAGTTTCTGAGAGAGGAAAACCATTCATCTATCACTACAAAGAAGTAATAATAATAATAATAATAATAATAATATGTGTTATTCCTCCTGAATATTATTAAATAAATAAAAAAGCTGGGTATTAGAATTCTCTATATCAAATGGGTGTGTCCTTACACTCTGACACTGACCAATCAGTGCTGACAGTGCCAAAGTATATAGGGACATTCCCCCTCGCCCATCTGGTAACCCTATATGCCAATTTATTCAGGCTTAGGCAGGGTGCTGAATCACTTTAAAGAGACCAGTCCTGTATGGAGACTTATTGGCAATACTCCATGGGAAACAAATATGCAAAGAGGTATCTCTCAAGAAAGAGAACCACCTCGTCAACAAGCCTTGGGATCTGACAAGGGAATATAGCTAGACCAGATATCCATATGTAGACAGCTGTTTCAAAGTGCTTGCCTCTCTTCTTGGGGGATACCTTTTTGCATATTCGTTTCCCAAGGAGCATTGCCAATAAGTCTCCATACCACTTTAAGGAGATTGAACACCCTGCCTAAGCTACTTCCAAAGCATCACATCCAGGCAGAATCCTACTCCGTACTAATGAGGGGCAAGCACCTTGAGACAGTTGTCTACGGATGAATATCTGGTGTGCCTATATTCCCTTGTCAAATCCCAAAGCTTGTTGGGAAGTCGGATTTTGACTCATAGGGAAACACTTTATTATAGGGAGCCCAATTTATTCAGAGATTTCTAAGAGAAATAATGGAGAACCACCAGTACAACACAGAGTTCTAAGATGTTCCAGAATTATTATGTCATGAAGAATATAAGCAGTAACTAATATAACACACAGTAACTAATGGGACATGCCAAGGTCCTCTTTAAGAAGTTATCACAGAACAAATTACTTCATAAAAGAAACATCTCAATAGTATAAAAGTGATGGCTGTATTGTAGTTGAATAAAAAGTAATATGACTTATTATATAGTACCATAATGTCCACTATTGGTCCTGTGGTTAAGTTGTGGTGAGGAAAGTATGACTACGTTGTGACTTTCTAAGGGGTTGTTCACATATCAGTTATTTGATCAGTTATTTCCATCAGTTATTGTGAGCCAAAACCAGGTGCGGGTCAAAAACACCAAACAGGTGCAGATCTTTTCATTATACCTGATCTCTGTTTAGTGACCACTCCTGGTTTTGGCTAACAATAACTGATGGAAATAACTGATCAAATAACTGATATGTGAACAACCCCTAACCAGAGCCTGTTCCATATACCAAATGCTATGCGTGAGCTGGATGCCAAATTACGCCTTGAAATGAATAAATGAAGAAAAGAAAAATGAGGCAGCAGTAATAATGTACATGAACATGATTTTAATCTTTAAAGCAAGTTTTGAAAAGGGACAGATTAGGTTTACGGCAATGGACATAAATTTGCTCAGCTCTCCTGTTGGAACGTAGATTGATTATTTTATTAAGCGTACAGACCACTTCTTTAATTTGGTTGTATTATGAGGACATTTTTCAGTCAGGTGGTGCTGATGTTCCCTTTAGGGATTTAGAGTGTGTCACTAATGGGGTTTTAAAGCTCTTAGACATGTGAGTAGGAAGCTTTAGTGTATCATTTTATGTGAGGTGGGCCTGCACTCTGCTATCTATTGTTAACTCCTAATTACACCGCCTATTTAAATCACCGTTTTTAAGTCGGGCATTGCAAGTAAAAGAGTTAGTTATTGTGTTCTCTAGGTTATTAAATGAAGAAGCCACCCCATATGAATATTGAATTAGGCTAAAACTGGAGACTAGGGATTTCTCCTGAGTGAAGTGTCCAAGATGTGTTTCAAACTGAATAGGTTTTAGGATGTAACAATGGATAACACTAGTTTCTGCCTTAAGCTGATTGTAGGTGGATTTACTTAACTCAGTGGTTCTCCACTTCACCTCAATAGAAGAATACCCTGATGTGGTAGATGGGATGAATAAAATGTTAATCTGTTTTTCAATTAAAATACGTGAATAGTTAAATGTGAATTTTTATTTTAGCAAGAAAACAAGTACCAACAATATTATAATAATAATGTGTCATATAATTACAGATATTTCAAAATATTGTGCTAAATATAATGTGACATTGTATCTCATATAATAAAATGTTACAGTAAATATATATTTTTTGCACATTACTTAACCCTTTCTACCCCGGAGGTTTTTTCGGTTTTGCGTTTTCGTTTTGCGCTCCCTGCCTTGATACAGCCATAACTGTTTTATTTTTCTGTTCACATAGCTGTATGAGGGCTTGTTTTTTGCGGGACAAGTTGTACTTTCCAACACCACCATTTAATATTGCATATGGTGTAGTGGGAAGCGGGAAAAAAATTCCAAATCAGGTGAAATTGCAAAAAAAACGCAATTCTGCAACAGTTTTACAGGTTTTTTATTTACGGCATTCGATGTGCATTAAAACTGACCAGTTACTTTCATTTTACTGGTCAGTACAAATCTGGCAATACCTAATGTGTACAGTTTTTCTTGCGTTTTGATAGTTATAAAAAAATTATAAAGTTGGACATTTTTTTTCATTTCTTGACCCCTATAACTTTTTGGTATTTATGTGTATGGAGATGTATGGGGGCTCATTTTTTGCGGGGCAATCTGAACTTTTTATTGATACGATTCTGGGGTGTGTATGACTTTTTGATCACTTTTTATTTAATTTTTCTTTAAAAAAGGCGACAAAAAATGGCGAATCGGCCATTTTGAAGCTTTTTTCCGTTTCACTGTTTTCCGTATGGAAAATTATTTTCTATATTTTTATAATATGGGCATTTTCGCACACAGCGATACCCATAATGTGTATTTTTCAAATTTTTTTATTACTTTTATTTTCGGGAAAGGGGGATGATTTGAACTTTTACGCTTTTTTTATTTTTTTTAAAACTTTATTTATTTATTTTTTACAATTTTTTATAGTTCCCATAGGGAACTATAACTAGCAATCATTTGATTGCTTATATCATAGACTCCAATGCACTTGCATTGGAGTCTATGATGATTTTAGTGCTTTCCTATGGAGCCCTATTACAGGCAAGGGCTCCATAGGAAAGCCTATGCAGCAGCCTCCTGTCATTTACTATGACAGGGGCTGCTGCAGGCACGCTCCGGCTCCTCCGATTGCCACACGGGGGAGCCGGAGCAACACCGGAAGCGTGCGCTTCTGGTGTTTGCCGCCTTCGGGTGCCGCGGTCAGGCTTGACCGTGGCACCCAAGGGGTTAAATGTCCGCGAGCGGCATTACTGCCGGTCACGGACATTAGCCGCAGGTGTCTGCTAGTGGGAAAAGCAGGTCACCCGCGGCCATGATGCCAGTCCAGGAGTGGGCGCCATCTTTAAAGTCCCGGCTAGTACGGCGCTGGTCAGGAAGGGGTTAAAGAGGTTGTCTCATCAGAGACAACCCCTTTCAGAATGCCGGTTTTGGGACAATCAGATGATTGCACAGGGTCCTGGTACTGGAGCTCCTAGCAAACACCTGATTTCTCAGCCAAGCATTTCCTCTGTAATTCTGTAGTATTATATGGAGGGCATTCAAATAAATTGTCAATCATGGAAAGATCGTCTCAAGTCTGGAGAATTATGAGATGCTCCTGCAGAGCCACCTTGTTTTTACTCGTAATGGTGAGTGGGTGACCCTCTCTATGTCCGTATGCCCTAATAGGCCATACATATAAGGGATGTCTTCAAAAGATAAATTCTTCAAGGGTGGTGTCACACAAATTTTGGTGGCAGGTTTTGATGAAATTTTACAAATCCAGAAGAGGATCAGGAGGTATATGAAAATGGTTTGTTCTTTAATGTAATGTTATTAAATATTATATGTAATGTATTGTTATGCCATGCATTACAACCAGTATAGCCATGTATGGATAACACAGCTATGGTTCATTATCCTGGTTCAACCCCCAGCAGGCGGTTGAGTGGTTATCCAGTATCCACCCCAGCTCAGTTATTGAGTTGAGACTAGAGTTCAAAGAGGAAGGAAGCAGTGACCTCTTAGGCCCAGGAAGCTTCAGAGACTAAGTGATCTATGTGTGAATTGCTACAAGATCAACAGAAGGAAAGAGAAAAAGAGAAGAAGAAAGATAAAGGAGAGAGTTGAAGAATTTAGAATCTGCATGGCCAAGCATAGGATTCAGCAAACTAATCTGTTATTACAGCCATTCAGATCTACTGCAAGATCTACTGCAAAAGACTATAGCAAGATAGAGAGGAAATAGGGCCATAACTCTCATCATTGCCTAAATCCATACACTGCGATCACTGCGAGAGAAATGCACTGTGTACTAGTACTCCTATTTTGCACTACAGTAAAGAAAGACATTCTTCTAATTTCTGATGCCAGCCATTACACTTTACAGACCCTTCCTTACAGCTCTCCAAACACCTAATATTAAAAGCACCCCAGCTACCATCAGACAGGAGCTCGAGAATCAGGGTTTAGCTTGAGTAAAGAAAAGATGCAATGTTGTGAGGACAGCAGCCATGATTGTCTGGGATAGCCTGGGTCACTTCCACTCTCATCTTCTGCTCTTGCTCCTCACAGGCTCTCTGCAGATCCAGTCTGAAGAAGAAGCTTAAATCGTTTCTAGAGTTGAGCGAATCCGAAAAGATTCGGGGATTCGGTATTCGGCCCGAATTTTCAGCGGGATTCGTGGGTTCGAGCCGAATCACGAATCTCATTAAAGTCTATGGGAGACCCGAATATTTTTGCAGGGGCCAAAGGTTCTGCACAGTCAAGTTTGCCCCAACATGTGAAAACCTCAGAAAAAGATGGAAACACCTTGGAAATGGATAGGAAACACCAGGGGCAGCATGTAGGGATGCCTCTGAGGCTCCCTAATTGTACCATTTTTTCTAAATCTGGCCAATAGTCTGGTGATGACCCCAAGGCAATTTTCAGGGACACGGTAATGGTGACCCACTTAAAAATGCTGCCTCACAACCTGGCGGTGAACCCCTGATTGTCTGTCTTTCAATAAGATTGCAGTGTAAAGCATGGTGGTGAGCCTCAGTATGACTTTTTGGATGGAGATTGCATGTGGTCACATATTCCCAGGAAATCCATAGTCACCCCTTCTCTGATGTGCTACCCCAGAACATTCTCTGCCCCATTTCGCAAGACCTTTTGCAGTCTCAGTGTGCTGACAGTGGGGATTTACCAGTGTTGTCTGAGGAGGTGGTGGACAATGGCGAGACACAGGTGTCGGGGGGTGAGGTAGTTGAAAGTAGTGTTGCACGATATATCGAAAACTCGGTACGGTTTCGGTACCTAGTGCGGTACCGAAGCTCGATACCAAGTTTTCTTGCCATCCGATACATAGAACATGGCGCGCGCATCACTTTAATGCGGTTGCCATGTTCTAATATCTGCCGCGCTGCCAGGGCCGGATTATAATTGGAGCACCTGGAGCTACTGCTCCAGGCCCCCGCTCCAATGATTTCATGAGGGGCCCCGCGCCCCCCTCAGACCTCAGATCAGCCCACCCAGCGTCAGGTCATAGTGCGCGCCGGCAGGGAACACAGTGAAGCGGGGAGCCTGAGGACAGCGGCGGCCAGAATGCTTTTTTAAAGTGGCTGGGTGGGCTGATCTGAGGTCTGCGGGGGGCTACAAGACGCTGGTCTGAGGGGGGCACAAGACGCTGACCTGAGGTCTGATGGGGGCACATGGGGGCACATTGTGTTGATCTGAGGTCTGAGGGGGGCCACAAGACGCTGACCTGAGGTCTGATGGGGGCACATTGTGTTGATCTGAGGTCTGATGGGGGCACAATACGCTGATCTGAGGTCTGATGGGGGCACAAGACGCTGACCTGAGGTCTGATGGGGGCACAAAATGCTGACCTGAGGTCTGATGGGGGCACAAAACGCTGACCTGAGGTCTGATGGAGGCACAAGACGCTGACCTGAGGTCTAATGGGGGCACAAGACGCTGACCTGAGGTCTGATGGGGCACAAGATGCTGACCTGAGGTCTGATGGGGGCACACTGTGTTGATCTGAGGTCTGATGGGGGAACAAGACGCTGACCTGAGGTCTGATGGGGGCACAAGACGCTGACCTGAGGTCTGATGGGGGCACAAGACGCTGACCTGAGGTCTGATGGGGGCACAAGACGCTGACCTGAGCTCTGATGGGGGAACAAGACGCTGATTTGAGGTCTGATGGGGGCACAATGTGTTGATCTGAGGTTTATTATCCCTGTACAGTGACATCACTGTGTATATTATCCCTGGACTTTGACATCACTGTGTTTATTATCCCTGTACTGTGACATCACTGTGTTTATTATCCCTGTTCGGTGACATCACTGTGTTTATTATCTCTGTACTGTGACATCACTGTGTTTATTATCCCTGTACTGTGACATCACTGTGTGTATTATCCCAGTACTGTGACATCACTGTGTTTATTATCCCTGTACTGTGACATCACTGTGTTTATTATCTCTGTACTGTGACATCACTGTGTTTATTATCTCTGTACTGTGACATCACTGTGTTTATTATCCCTGTACGGTGACATCACTGTGTTTATTATCCCTGTACGGTGACATCACTGTGTTTATTATCTCTGTACTGTGACATCACTGTGTTTATTATCCCTGTACGGTGACATCACTGTGTTTATTATCCCTGTACAGTGACATCGCTGTGTGTATTATCCCAGTGCAGGAAGAGGTAAGTGGTCTGTGTTTGTGTGTTTGTTTTCTATTTTTCAGGGTCGTGAATGCAGAGGACTACGTCGGATTCGGTGGACTACGTCGGACCAGCTTTTTTTTTTTTTTTTAATAAAATGGTCAAACAGGGGTCTGGGGGAGTGTTTATTTCAATAAGATGTTTTATACTTGTGTGTGTATTTTTTTTTACAATACTACAGTTTTAGTAATTATGGCTATCTACAGACGGCCCTGATTACTAATACTGGGCTTAGTGCTTGCCGGTATGGCAGGCCAGCACTAACCCCAACATCTATTACCTCGGCACCCACCGCCACCAGGGGTGCCGGAAAGAGCCGGGTACCCGCAGGACCGGACCTTCTAA
Organism: Rhinella marina; assembly: GCA_900303285.1. Classification (NCBI taxonomy): domain Eukaryota; kingdom Metazoa; phylum Chordata; class Amphibia; order Anura; family Bufonidae; genus Rhinella; species Rhinella marina. The sequence continues at coordinate 11,965 of ONZH01024659.1, forward strand.
ATTGAGGGTCTGGCTCTGGGGCGGCTGCAGGCTGGTACCATTAGGCTGGGGAGGGCTAATAACCGTGTCCCTTCCCACCCTGGTAGTGCCAGGCTGCCGCTGCTGTTTGTATCTGGCTGGCGAAGGAAAAACGGGGGGGACCCCACGCCATTTTTTTAAAATTATTTAATTATTTTTATAAAAAAATGGCGTGGGGTCCACCCCTTTTTTACTTCGCCAACCAGATACAACCAGCAGCAGCAGCCTGTCCTCTGCATTCATGACCCTGAAAAATAGAAAACAAACACACAAACACAGACCACTTACCTCTTCCTGCACTGGGATAATACACACAGCGATGTCACTGTACAGGGATAATAAACACAGTGATGTCACTGTACAGGGATAATAAACACAGTGATGTCACAGTACAGAGATAATAAACACAGTGATGTCACTGTAAAGGGATAATAAACACAGTGATGTCACAGTACAGAGATAATAAACACAGTGATGTCACCGTACAGGGATATTAAACACAGTGATGTCACAGTACAGGGATCGGCGTCTCGTGCCCCCATCAGACCTCAGGTCGGCGTCTCGTGCCCCCATCAGACCTCAGGTTGGCGTCTCGTGCCCCCATCAGACCTCAGGTCGGCGTCTCGTGCCCCATCAGACCTCAGGTCGGCGTCTCGTGCCCCCATCAGACCTCAGGTCGGCGTCTCGTGCCCCCATCAGACCTCAGGTCGGTGTCTCGTGCCCCATCAGACCTCAGGTCGGCGTCTCGTGCCCCCATCAGACCTCAGGTCGGCGTCTCGTGCCCCCATCAGACCTCAGGTCAGCGTCTCGTGGGCCAGTCCGACACTGTGCAGGTCCCTACCTTATGTAAATTTAGGTCACATGTCACTGCCAGCCAATCACTGCTGGGGAGGTATAGGGGCTGTTACATCACGGCAGGCGTTCCCACAGGCTTCCCTTTGATGCTGATTGGCTGAAAAAAACGGGCATTTCAAACTTGCAGTGACGCACGAATAATAACGAATCCGCACTGCCTAGGGATGCGGAGCCGAAGCGGGCAATATTCGTGCGAATCACGAATATTGCCGCTTCGATTCGCTCATCACTAATCGTTTCTTTATATTTCTAATTTCCTGCCAACATACTTCTGGCTCCAAAAACTGAATAAAAATGCAACAAAAATCTATTTAGGAAAACTGTCAGAGTTGTAACTATAGGGAATAAAGTTTCTGCAGTCACACCAAACTGTGCCCACATGGGTGTAACTATAGCTATAGCAGCCACAGCATCACTATAGGGCCCAGAGGTTGGGGGAAGGGGGGAGCTCCAATCAGGTGAAAAAACTTTCTACCCTTTTGTGGGTAATAACAATATAGTGGCTTTTTTGTATAATGTTGGTTTTCTGACATATGGCACTATTATACATAGTCTATTGCTACTTAAGCTGGTGTTTTAATTTTCTTACACTAGGTGGTGAAGGTCCTGTCTGCTTTTTCTATGGAGTCTCATGATTTATAGCTACGCTCCTTGTGTCCCATACGATTAGGCCAGTATTGTCAATTACTTTTGATAGATAGGGGGCTCTGATAGGGAGTTTGCATCAGGTCCAGAACCTTCACGCCAATATAATCTGTCACCATTTATTTAAAAATTATTTAGAAGACGCTTGTAGTATTGTATTGTAGTGGGTGTGCAGCGTCCCACATATAATGTGAAAAGGGACAACGCAAACTTTGTATTTATTATAGCCATGTCACTTTATCTATTATCTTGTTATCTGAAGTTGCAAGGAAAACCTATTTAGGCTGAGTTAAATTATTTCACCTTATCAACACTAGATGGCGCTGTTTCCTCATAATATATAATCATGTAACTGGTTAGAACCAGGTCAGAGTGAGAAGAACAGAGTTGAGTATGGAGTAGTACAGAGAAACATCTCAAGACAAGTGCAGGAGGAGAGACAGGAGTTCATCCAACCTGAGGCTGCCAATTTTATCTGAACCTGGCCAAGTCACATTGCCCTTGGCACTTACCATATCTAAGCCACTAGGAACCAAGCTTTATCTGGATAGAAGGAAGACCAGCTTAGGTAACAGCTGAATTATTGCTTATTGGACTTTGCTGGCATCTGTGTGTTTGAGGTTTAGCGTCAAACATCTACACATGTCTTTACACAACTAGGGACGTCCAGTTGTATGTTGTGCCCACTTGTGCCCTCCAGGAAGTGTGGACTGATATCCGTATATTTAAGGCACACAGTAAACAATGGTGCAGAGGTACTAATGCCTGCCATCCAGGGATTCCGCCCTGTGTGGTTGCTTATATGAAAGATTGAAACTATATTGTACTATCCTAAGCTAGGCCTAGATCAGGTGGATTATTATCAAGTGGATTGCCATTATCAAAAAAGAAGCATACTCACTCGCTCTATACAAGCATCAACTAGTAACCAGCCTAAGGAGGACCTTTCCTGCAGCATCTCTATCCTTTGTCTAATATCCAGTTGAACTTCTCATAATCTGTAAAGGATTCCTTGCAAGACAAAGAGTAAAAGTTGTTATTTTTATACAAGCTGCTTCCTCCTCATTTTTATATTGCGCCATAAGGGTGCTGGCATCACGTAACACCACCAGGACACTGCTGACTGACCCCTTAATACCAAGTCACCAAGGGCACCTCGCCTTACCATCCGGCAGAGCCCTGAGGAACAGAGAGTGCCCCGAGGAGATTGGTGTCTCTACTCCACACAACTGCCTGCCGGCCCAGGGAGTCAAGGCCAGCCAAACTGTGAGTAGTAACCACCGGCACCACCGTAGACACTGTGACAACAACATTGCAACACACTCACACCTTGCCCCTGCGGTACCATTATGCTGCAGGTGCTATTTGGGTACTGTTTAAAAATGTGTGCAATATGCTAAAAGACAACAGCAGAATGTTGGAGGGCAAACGTGGTTGCAAGAACACCCACTTAAAATTTCTTTATTTCAAGGAAATATATCAGTGTGACCATGGACTATCATCTGCAGCAATACATGAGTAGTACTGCAGATAAGGAGTTCAGATCACAATTTTTTTCTAAATGACCCCTATTCTCTTGGTGTCAGTATTTAAAGGGGTTTTCCGGGAGTTAACTACTGATGACCTATCCTCAGGGTCATCAGTATCTGATCAATGGGGGTCCGACCCCCGTCGATCAGCTGTTTGAGAAGGCCTCTCAGCTTTTCCTAGGCCAGTGACATCACGTTCATCGGTCACGTGGCATAGGAGCGGCTCAGCCCCATTCAAGTGAATGGGGCTGAGTGCAATACCAACCACAGCCACTGTGCAATGCACGGCACTGTGCTTGGTGAGCTAAGAGAAGGCCTCGGCGCTCACGGGAGCTCCAATGCCTTCTCAAACAGCTGAACTATGGGGGTGCCAGGTGTCGGACCCCCAGTGATGAGATACTGATGACCTATCCTGAGGACAGGTCAGAAGTAGTTAACTCCTGGAAAACCCCTTTAAAGCTGCATTGAAATACATTCAAGGACCGATGTGCACACAAGTCCTCTCCATTATTTTAGCACAGCAGTCCAGAATGTGTTTTTCAATGCAGCTTTGAGGGCTGCGTAGAAGGGAAGGGGGTGGGGGCAGTAGGCAAAGTAAAAAATTGCAATCTGGACCCCTTATGTGCAGCACAATGTATGTATTACTGCAGATAATAGTCCAGAATCTTGCTAAGTCTCTTTAAAGGGGTTCTCCGAGTTATATATATGGATGACCTATCCTCAGGATAGGTCATCAATATCAAATAGGCGGGGGTCCGACACCTGGCACCCCCGCCGATCAGCTGTTTGAAGAGGAGGCACGCGCCGTATCAGCGCTGCCTCCTCTTCACTGTTTACATGCTGGCCGTAACGGGGTAGTGGTGAGTAGGTGTAATTACACCTCACCGCCCCATTCATTTCAATGGGAAGGATTGCTCCTATACAAGTCTATAGAAGCGATTCTTCCCATTGAAATGAATGGGGCGGTGAGGTGTAATTACACCTACTCACCACTACCCCCGTGTCGGCCAGCATGTAAACAGTGAAGAGGAGGCAGCGCTGATACGGCGCGCGCCTCCTCTTTAAACAGCTGATCGGCAGGGGTGCCGGGTGTCGGACCCCCACCGATCTGATATTGATGACCTCTCCGGAGGATAGGTCATCAATATATAACTCGGAGAACCCCTTTAACAGATATGTCTGATGATAAATACCTTTTAAAAAGATTTCATTGCAAAGTCATATAAAACTATATTTAAAGTTTGACTTCAGTAAAAAACAATTCTATGGATTTTCAGAAAAAAGATTATTTAATTCTATTTAAACTTTATCTTCAAGACAAGACGCTTGCTGCTTTCACAGAGAAATGTTCACAGAGAGCTGACATTTGTTAGTGTCTCAACAAATGATAGGCAGCTATTAGCTCCTTAAGAAAAAATACTTGTATCTTACATACATAAGCCATGGGAAAAATCACTTGGTATTTTCCTTTGGCAACTGCTCATAATTTGATGGAAAATTGATTAATCGCACATTTAACTCAATGCAAGATCCTCTGCACTGTAATAAATTATGGCCATTAATCAATAACTACAAAGTAATTCCCGGAGTCTGGAGACATGCTGGTTTCTAATAGAAAACTTGCGCTCAGGCCTTTCCGCCAGTGTCCACTTCATCTGAGGTATTTTGCACCTGCCTCAATCCAATTAGATGACATAATTAATGAACCTCAATGCACTTGATAATTTGTTACATGAATGCAAAGAGTGTTTTGACACATCCATTAAACTACAGTCCACAACGTCAAATAGGAAAACAAATGAAACAAATAATAATCTTCAATTAAAAATTAAAAAAATATATATTTTCTCAGGAAATGGTGAAATCCACAAATATTAAAATTGTTATATATTTTTTTTATTTAATAAAGTTGTTATACAAGCATTGGGTTATATGTGTGGCTTGCAGTAACTGTAGATTATATTCTATATTTCTTTGTATTATAATGTACGCAGTGGACATTGTGTACATGGTTATACAGTATTCTTTGCTACAGTGTTCATAAAGATAAAAGATAATCAAACCTGCTGCTAATTCAGTCACTAAGAGACGCCATGAGCAAATTTTGTTTAGGGACCGAAAAACAATTAGCTGAGGATTATAGGACTAAAGAACCTTTCTTAGCTGTACCTGAAAAATACTTTGCCCATTTAATGCCTCCTAAGCTGTCATTGTGCTTGAACTTCAGTCCTGGTGATTAATGAAAAGCTGCAGGGCACAGCTAGGAGCTAAAGTCTCAATTATGAAAAAGCAGTAACTAGTTTAATGTGCTGATGCTTTTATATTTAAACTGACAGCTGTGAAAAATTGCAATATTTCCAATCATGGCCTTAATAATGTATCATTAATTTATTGGCATGTCCAAAATACTTTTACTCCCACTGCTCTTTTTCACTTTAGGTTTGTGGCATTTTAAATTTATTGAATGACAAAGTCTGTAAGAGGAACATTATTATCACTTGTAGTTTGAAACCTGAGGAATTGAGCAAGAATTGTATTTACATTAGATATTAGGAAGACCTAATAAGAGAGATTAGCAAATTGATACTAAATGAATCAGCTTTGTTACAAATTTCGCAAAAATTTGTCTGTCAAATAAATCCAAAGTTTTGGCGATTCTCTCTGGACCAATTGTGCAAAAATTGAGGCCAGCGACATTTTACTCTGAGAATTGGCAGGGAAAATAACAGGAAAAAAGAAGACGGAGAATCACATGACACTGGGATGAAGGAGGGGGGTTGCCCTGATTGGCTCAAAGGCTGACAGACAACTTGATCAGCCAATCAGGGGGCAATATTCAGCCAGATTCTTCCTGATGAACCAGATCCATTCTATTCTCAGCTTTGTGGCTGTGTCTGCCAAAAACTATTGCAGACTCAAGCCAGCAACTAGGACCACTATAGGTGCACTATATGGAGAGAATTGGACATATAATTGGGTAGATTTTAGAATCTTACCAGGTAAAGCTTAGCAAAGTGAGTGTGGGGCTGGTCACTGTTTCAGTTGTCTCATGCTGCATGTTGGAAGGGTTGGCATTACAAGCATTACATACAGTAGTATCATTCCACGCAGTGGTGTGCTAAAGGGAAAGGGGGCAGGGCTGAGGGCAGTCTACCCCGGTGCTGGCTGCCAGCGAGATGCCAGAGCTCAGAATCAATGAGCGGTTCCATCAATGCAGCGCTCAGTTTCCTGCACCAATCTCTCCAGCACGGAATGATGTCTCCCTGCTCCACCAATCAGCTTGCAGACACAGATGTGCTGCTGACCTGTGTGGGAGGAACCTGAACCCCAGGAATCTGCCTAAGCTCCTCCCACTCAGTGCTGCAGAGCGATCAGTGTCTGCAGGGGGAGAGTTGAATCTGAGCTTCAGGAATGGGACAAGGTGAGTAGATACTGTGGCTTACTACTGTGAAGGTAGCACAATAGGCATTTCTACTATGGAGGGGGCACAGAGGGAATTACTGCTACAAAGGGGCACAGAGGGCTTTGCTACTACAAAGGGGCACAGAGAGCTTTACTACTACAGAGGGGCACAGAGGGCATTATTACTTTAAAGGGGGCACAGTGGGCATTACTGCAATAAAGGGGGAAAAGAGGACATTACAACTATAAATAAAAAGGTACAGAGGGCTTTACTGCTATTTACGGGGCACAGTGGGCAATGCTACTATGAAGGGTGCACAAGGGTCATTACTACTGTGGAGGGGGAATAATGGGCATTACTACTACAAATGGGACACAATGGGCATTACTACTGTGAAGTGAGCACAATGGACAGTATTACTATGAAGGGAGCACAATGAGAACTACTACTGTGAAGGGGCACAATGGGCATTACTATTATGAAAGGGGCACAATGGGCCCTATTACAATGAAGGGGGCACAGAGGGCATTATTACTATGAAGGGGGCACAAAGGGCATTAATACTATGAAGGGAGCACAATGGGCATCACTACTATAAAGGGGGCACAGAGGGCATAACTATTGTTATGGGGGCACAGTGAGGGCATAACTACTTTGAAGGGGCACAGATAAGTCATTATTACTGTGAAAGGGGCACACAGGGGGCATAACTACTGTGAGAGGACACAAAGAGGGCATAACTACTGTGAAGGGGGCACAATGAATGGATAAGTACTTTAAGGGGGCACAGAGTGGGCATAACTACTGTGAGTTGTACAGTGAGGGCATAAATACAGTGAATGGGCACAATATTGGGCATACTGTAACTACAGTGAAGGTGTATATACTGGACAAAACTACTGTGAAGTTTGTACAATGACGGGGTACAATTTTTTTTTTTAAGTATTGGGGGGAGTGCCAGAGAAAGGACCCCCCTGGGTGACAAACACCCTATGCACATCACGGATTCCACACACTGTATTACCATTGTAAATTGTCAAACCACTGTGCAGTGCCTTTATAGAGTGTTTACTCTTTAACCCTTTCAACCCCGGGCCTGTTTTCACCTTCCTGCCCAGGCCATTTTTTACAAATCTGACATGTGTCACTTTATGTGGTAATAACTTTGGAACGCTTTTACTTATCCAGGGCGTTCTGGGATTGTTTTCTCGTCACATATTGTGCTTCACGACAGTAGTAAATTTGTGGCAAAATATTTCATTTTTATTTATAAAAAAATACCAAATTTACCAAAAATTTAGAAAAATTTCCAAATTTCAATTTCTCTACTTTCAAAATACATAATAATACCTCCAAAAATAGTTAATATTTTACATTCCCCATATGTCTACTTTATGTTGGCATCATTTTATAAATGCCATTTTACTTTTTTAGGACGTTAGAGGGCTTAGAAGTTTAGAAGCCATTTTTCAAATTTTCATCAAATTTTCCAAAACCATTTTTTTAAGCACCAATTCAGACATAAAGTGATTTTGAGGGGCTTATGTAATGAAACCCACCCATAAATGACCCCATTTTAGAAACTACACCCCTCAAATTATAAAAAAAACTGCTGTTACAAACTTTGTTAACCCTTGAGGTGTTCCACAAGAATTAATGGAAAATGGAGGAAAATTTCAAAATTTCACTTTTTTGGTAGATTATTCATGTTAATAACTTTTTTCTTGCAAAACAGAAGGGTTAACAGCAAACTAAACCTCAATATACATTACTCTGATTCTGCAGTTTACAGAAATACCCCATATGTGGTGGTAAACGTCTCTATGGGTTTGTGGCAGTGGTCAGAAGGAAAGGAGCGCCATACGTATTTCGGAGGCAGATTTAGCTAGAATGGTTTTTAGGCACCATTTTGTAATTGAGAGACCCTGACTTACCCCTACAGTGGAAACCCTCAAAAAGTGACCCCATTTTGGAAACTACACCCTTCAACGAATATATTAAGGGGGGTACTGGCCACTTTGAGCCCCTAAGTGTTTTACGGAATTTGGAAACACTTGGCTGTGAAAATGAAAAATTTAATTTCTTCCAATAAAATGTTGCTTTAGCCCCAAATTTTTTATTTTCATAAGGGGTAACAGGAGAAAAGCACCCCATAATTTGGTACCCATTTTCTCCTGAATACTGCAACACCCCATATGTTGTGGTAAACTGATGTGGGGGCACATGGCAGGACTCAAAACAGAAGGAGCGCCATATGGATTTTACAACACAGATTTTGATGGAATGGTTTGCGGGAGCCACTGATTTTTTTTTTTGAGTTATTGTCTTATGTCAGGGCTCATTTTTTGCGGGATGAGCTGATGTTTTCATTGGTACCATTTTGGGGTACATAAGACTTTTTGATCACTTGGTATTACACTTTTTGTGAGTCAAGGTGGAAAAAAATAGCTGTTTTGGCATGTTTTTTTTTTATTTTTTTTACAGCATTCACCAAAGGGGGCAAATCATGTGATATTTTTATAGTGCAGGTTGTTACGGACGCGGCAATACCCAATATGTCTAACATTTTTATTTTTGGAAAGTTTTACACATTAGATGCATTTTTGAACAGAATAAAATCTTTTTTTGTGTTGGTATTTTCTGAGAGCCATATTTTTTAAATTTTTTTGGCTATTGTCTCATGTAGGGTCTAGATTTCTGCGGGACGAAATGACGGTTTGATTGGTACCATTTTGGGGTAAATACGCCTGTTTGATCGCCTGCTATTACACTTTTTGTGAGGCAAGAGGGAAAAAAATGATTGTTTTGGCATAGTTTTTTTATTTTTATTTTTTGCAGCATTCACCTGGGGGGCCATATCATGTAATAATTTTATAGAGCAGGTTGTTACGGACGTGGCGATACCAAATATGTCTAACTTTTTTATTTTTGGAAAGTTTTACACATTAGATTTATTTTTGAACAGAATAAAATCTTTTTTTTTGTGTTGCCATTTTCAGAGAGCCATATTTTTTTTATTTTTCGTGCGATTGTCTCAGGTAGGGTATCATTTTTGTGGGACAAGATGACGCTTTGATTGGTACCATTTTGGGTTAAATACGACTGTTTGATCGCCTGCTATTACACTTTTTGTGAGGCAAGAGGGAAAAAAATGGTTGTTTTGGCATAGTTTTTTTTAAATTTTTTGCAGCATTCACCTGGGGGGCCATCTCATGTAATATTTTTATAGAGCAGGTTATCATTTATGCGGGACAAGATGACGGTTTGATGTTATATTTTTATAGAGCCGGTCCATACGGATGCTGCGATACCTAATATGTATACTTTTCTTTTTTCCCCTTTTTTTTACAATTTTTTTTTAACTTTATTTCTGGAAAAGTGTACTTTTTTTTTACTTGAAACTTTTATTTTTTTGTAAAACTTTATTTTTTTTTTCACTTTTTTTTTCCACTTTATTTAACTTTTGGGGGTCTGATCCCCTTAACAATGCATTACTATACTGTTGTATTGTAATACATTGACTGTAAGTGTATTATTTAATGTAATACACTTACAGCCTGCTTCCTGTGTGATCCAGGGGGCTGGATCGCACAGGCAAGCAGGGATAGCAGCCACGATGCCTAAGGAAGGCATCGGGCTGCTATCCAAGCCATCGGGTCCCCGTCACAGCAGCAAGGGGACCCGATGTACTCCCCTTCCTCCCGCCCGCATCGCATGTGCCGTGGTCAGTGCTGACTGCGGCACATTGAGGGTTAATACGCCCGCATCAGTGAAAACACCGATGCAGGCGTACGCAGCAGGGGTCCAGCTACTGGGCACAGCTGGTCCCCCGCAGTTGATCGGGCGGGTGCAGCAACAGTGAGGGCAATAAAGAGTACAGGAAATGTATCAGGGCCAGATCTGCCTCTATTATGATCAGCTGTGGAACTGGTGATGCCACTGATAATGTAGGTGCATGCTCAAAACCTGCCAGACCTAAGCTAAGCTTGGCTGACGTTAGCTCAGTGCAAGTATCTCCCATCTAGAAGTTTTTGTCCACAGTGACAGAAGACAAAAACATTGCCGTGTGCAAGATTTGCAGGATTAAAAAGTCATGGGCATTCAAACATAAACATAGTCACCGTAGATATTTTGCAGTATATGAAGCGGCAAACCCCAGTTACAAGCAAAATACAAGTGGCCAGCTGGTGCAACAAAAGTGTCCTCCTTCTCCTGGACTACTTTGCGCCAACCAGGCTGCCACCACATGCAGTGCAGTGTCCTTGTCATCCTCATGATCAGATACTGCTTCTCAAACTACTATTCCTCATCCTCCACTCCGTTGTCAGCTATTGATGTGAATGCGTGGCCAGGAAACATGCACCCACCTGGCCAAGTTGCTGGGGGTACAACTAATGTCATGTACTCAGGCTCACTGGAAGATACTGTACCTAGGTCACCATTATTTCTCCAAAAAGGTCATCCCGTTCATCTATTATCATGTTCACCTTTGCTTGCAACTGTCAGTATACAGCAAGTTGTATGCCACTGCGGACACCTGAAGCAGCTGTTACGGGCAGGCACAGTACATGTCTTTCACGGCCCACTGGTTCAATATTTGTTTGCGGCAGCAACAATGTAGAACCCTATCAACGAGGCCTGGTTCTATTGACACGTGCATGGAGCATTTGATAAATGTAGTCCTTTCTACAGACACACTGTACTGCTGCTGCTCCCAAATAAAGGGAAGAAGTTTTCCAGGCTTGTTCTACTTCAGAACAAGCCATTGTTTCTTCCGACAATTAACACTTGTATGTGTATATATATGGGCAGGCATTCTGCCCCCGTTAATGCATCGTTTTTAAATACTTGTAACACTTGCAAAACAAGCCACTGTTTCTTATAACATTAAAATGTCTGTATGAATAAAAAAGGGCAGTGAGCTGCCCCAGTTAAGGCATCATTTTTGGATGCTAGGTCCCAATAAGCCACAGTTTTTTCTGATAACACCATGCAAGTTTAAACACTATCTGCCCCCAATAAGGGACAATTTTTGGAAGGTTTCTAATATTAAAAATCATAACAAATGTGATGGGGCAGTGTGTTTTTAAACAGGCAACCATGCACGTTCCATAGCTATATATGTCAGTATATATGATATTATTTGCTATTGCTGTTATCATGTTACAAAGCTTAGGTAGGAGGAAGAGAAAGATAGATAATTTTTTTTTTTTTTTAAAAGAGATAACGATATTTAAAACAAAATTTTAGTTCTAGGTATCTCAGAGTGTCACATACCAATTTCCAAGCCAATAGGAGCATAGTTGATTAAGTTTTGCTGAATCTTTTCACATTAAACTGCGTTTTGTGGTGGTGACAGATTCTTTTTAGTAAAGTGATTAATCATTGCACTGCAAGTATTAAAGATACTACTGTACTTACCTTTGTCTAGACTTCTCCTTAGCTTTCCACATTGTAGGTACCTCAGTCTAAGGACCCCTTTACATGGGCACCAAGGATTGGGGCATTTATTAGGAAAAAGCGTTCCTAGGAACATTCCCAATAATCATCCTGTGTAAAGGTACCCCTGATCATGTGATGGATGAGCAAATGCTCATTCATCAGGTGAAAGCACCATTGATGCGGACTCCATAGTTATTGGTTCTAGGTGGCAGATAATCCTATGTAAATAACAATCTGCTGCTCAGAAACAATCCATCTGTAGAAATGATTGACGTTTTCACCTTCTCTGATGAGGAGGCTATTATTAATCAGGCTATTAGGCTTTGTTCACATCACCGTTCAGCCTTTCCATTTTCCTGCTCCGTTATAGGAGCAGGAGAACAGAAAGGCCGGATTCGACACATAACTGAGAGCACGATGGAATAGGATACAACTTGACGTTCTCAAAGAAACAGGCCTGCGAGCCATGAATTGTTTTCAATTTGAAATAAAGGATTGAAAGTGCTGATCGTACTTCAGAACAGTGAGAAACATCTATTTCTCCCCTATAAACCCATAAGAAGAATAATATAGGGCTGGACTGTATATAAAGACTGATAATACAGAGTCTAAGTGAGACTGTAAGTCAGACTGTGGTGAATAACACATGGGAGCAGTTTGATTATCCTCAGGATAGGTCATCAGCATAAGATAGTCATTAGTCAGACTCCCAGAACCCCACCAATAAGCTGTTTGAGGAAACGACTTGAGGAAGCAGCTATTTGAGGTAATCTCCTTACAGTTTACCAAGCACAATGCCATCCATTAGATAGTGGCTGTACTTGGTACTGCAGCTCAGCCCCATTTGCTTGATGAATGTGATATCTAACTTCCTAGGAAAAGGTCTGAGCACATGATTGACCCATTTTTTGTAATGGATTCCTTTAAATCCTATTGGTTTACACTGGATTGTTTTATAATAGTAAAGGTTTATGTAGTTAAAGGGGTTTTCTCACTTCAGAAAATGGCATTTATCAAGTAGAGAAAGTTAAGACAAGACACTTACTAATGTATTGTGATTGTCTATATTGCCTCCTTTGCTGACTTGAGTCGTTTTTCCATTGCATTATATACTTCTCGTTTCCATGGTTACGACCACACTGCAATCCAGCAACAGTGGTCGTACTTGCGCACTATAGGAAACAGCGCCAGCCTATGTGCACTCCTGTGGTCTGTATAGTCTGTAGGCTGGTGCTTTTTCCTATAGCATGCAAGCACGGGCACCTCTGCTGGATTGCAGAGTGATCATAAGTTCATAACCATGGAAACGAGAAGTGTTTCATGTGATAGAAAAAGTCTAACCAGCAAAGGAGGCAATATGGATAATAACAATACATTAGTAAGGGCCTTGTATTAACTTTCTCTGCATGATAAATGCCATTTGCTGAATTGAGACAGCCCCTTTCATAGAAAGCAAATATATAATGACTGTTTTATGTTTGTGCATGTAGCATAATGCTTATAATTTAAGTCTACAAATAAAGTTTTAAAGGGCAGTTTTTGTATGGCAGAAAATATCCTAGATTATATGGAGCATATCACATAGAAACATATCTATTTCCTTCCTATTATTTATTTGCTCATTTGAAATTTTAATGTGTTCCTAACTCTGATTCCTAAATACTCTTCTATAACTTTATCTTAACCCATGTAAAATTGAAATGTATTCAAATAAAGCATGATTGAAACAAGTAATTTCTTTCTTTGTCCTTACACATGTCATAGTTTATCGTTTTGCTGAATTAACAAATAAAGCATAGAGCTTGAAACTAGATTGCATATTTACTCATCCGCTAATCTCCAAACTATTTGTGATGAAAATTAATTTGGCCTCTTGGCAGACTAGAAAGAAATTCTAATTACTGGCGCCTACTAAATTAAGCCTATGCATCATTTTTTATATGGTTAAGAAAGACTGTTTTCTCATTTTATTCATTCATCTAATGGGACTTGGAAATAATTGATAGGATCTAAGACAAAATGGTATCAGAGATACAGTTCATTTATGCTGTCTGGTCTGCTCCATGTTTAACATTGCAGATATACAACAAATATGTAGGTAAAATGTTATGACAATGTACATTTCATGGCTATGACATAACTGAATAACTTCTATAATTGATATTTAAAGTGGAAAACCACTTTACAACTTGAAACCAAACTTGGCTTCAGCAAGAGTATTAAGAGAGTGATACCTTTCACACCATGCTAGGTGCCTGGAAATAGTCCAGGCAGAGACATGGGTGTGTAAGGAAGGTGTAAACTAAGGCTGCATGGTGGACAATAAAACTGTGGGAGTTGGCGGTGCTTGTCGGCAGATCAAGCAAGTATCCCTACCGGTGGTCTCTCTGGGCCATTAGTAGCCTGTTCACCATATGTGCGTGCTCTCACATAACCATTGCTCAAAACACTTCCAAACAGCTAGATCAGAATAGTCTAGATAGCGGGCAATTTGTTAAAGTTCATAACCTGTCAACTGGACAAAATATCTTCAAATTTGTAGAGGTATGTATAGCAATCAACAATCTTTCACCAAGAGGTACATTACCCAAAAGTAGCCTCTGAGACCCGTTTTATAGGGCAGCAAGAGAAGTCTGACTAATCAGACAACACCTATAATCATTTCTATCTGGGTGGATTCATTTTTTGTTAATGATTGTATATAGCCTATTACCTTAGAAATTGGATGTCATGGAGGTCAAACACTGGGAGTAAAAGCAACCAAACTGGAATTTACAAGGTGTAAGCACTAGGGCACAGAAAATTAGCTATTTCAATCTAGTTTATTGATATGATTGTGGGATACTTTATTCCGAGTACTACTCCATGTCATAGTGTCATTATGGTATGACCACATATGCTGCATATGCATGTCATCTGTACATAACTTGACGTGCAATGGGGATTTTAAATCCACATCAAGTCAATTTATGCTGCAGATATTTGCTGCAAATTTCAACCTTTGCAATGCAGAGGATGTAATCTGCGGCAAAATGACATAATCTCTGCAATAAAATCCTCACCATATGGTATGGATTTCAGCAGATTCTCTGTGGACTTTTATTTCATGTGTGTTTGGTATACATTTGTGGCTTCCTGAGTCTTGCAGTCCATAGTATACATTTGAATGTATGCAGTACTAGAGCAAAGCTGATGGGTTAGATATGGAAACAACTTGTCTCCTCTTCCCTCTGCTGTTGTAGTAAACTGAAGAGGAGGAGGGGATTTTTCTGATCCCTGCCACAGTGCCACCAAATGTCTCAACTCTCTAACGTCATGCAGAATTTCAATGACACTGGTGGACTTGGTGGCACAGGGATGTAAAAAAAGCCCAGAGAAATAGTGATTTTAAGGTGTCCTTGCCACCCTCGTGAGGGACACCAGTCATCCATCATCAGCATGGGCCCAACACTAGCACGGGTGGAAAGAAGGAGTGCCATAGCATGTTATGTAAGTAAGGGCTGTGATGTTGACAGGAGGTGGAGTGAGAATATCCATGATATTCAACTGTATCGACATTGAGAAGATGCGGATATAGTTGAAATGAGTGCTGGCCATTGGTGGGCTTCCTTCCAATCTGGGCCAGGTCACAGTCACACCCCCTATGACTGTGATCATTATGCCACTCCCTGGCAGAAAGGAGGTCAGGGGTCCTATGTTCTCCAAATAGCAAAGCTTCCCAGAAGTGGAACCTAACCTTTCGGACACATAACATATTCTATCATTATGCTTTAAATGTTTATAACTAGAATATACCTTTAAGAATGTAGTAATAGTGAAAGGAGGAAGCTCCACATTAACGATGAGTTCATAGAACTCCATCATGCTATATAGTCCCTGTATTGGATTTTAATTTGCTTTATCCCCGTGTAATTTGAAAAATCAAAATATCCCACAACAGCATTATATGTAATAAAATTGGAAATAATTAATTCATAGAGTGTATCCATAGCATGGGATTAGGTGTCAGTTTTGCAATCATATCTTCCAAGCAAGAACATGATGAATATTAAATTTAGAAAAAAAAAGGCATTATCGCTTCCAAACCCGGTGCATTGTTTAGTAAAGTGTATGGAAATTCTAATTACTTCCTCTCAGCAAATTAAGACCATATATCATTATTTTCTGCCATTAAATGAGAGACTGTGCCCTCATTTTACTCATAAATGGTATACATGTCTCTAATTGAGAGAGTGTGAAACTGTTTTACATGCGATTAGACAACCTGCGTTTCTGGCTTCTCCTTTGCCAGATTGCGACGTGTGGTCACCATAAATCTGGTGGGATGGCTTGCTAAATTCGTATTTGCATTTGTAAGCTTTAATATTAATAGGAGTGTATCAGTAAAGTGAATAAATTGTGAAAGTGGCTGAAACAATAGTTTATAAAAGAAGATTAGTGGGCTTAATATGCACGGGAGAGCAAAAGAGAAATCTTATTACTGTATGGAGAAATTGCCTCATAAAGAAGCTAATACAGCAGGCAAGGGAGTAATTTTTAATAAGGTTTTTATGATGCACAAGTGTAGGCAAGTTAATGAACTTACTGTATCTTTCTAGTTATATTCAGATTATAACAATGATTTTCGCTTTCTGTCTTATGCGTTGGAAAGTAAAATACACTTAATCACTTATAATAAAGATGATTTCATTAGTTTAATAAATCAGTCGAAATCATACATGTTTTATGACAATGGCAGTGATTAAAACTTATTGACTCTTTTTTTCTCCCTTTTTATCTTTTTTGACTTTCAGATATGGAGAGGTAGATAGGCGGGCATGTTTTTGGAATTAGCAGAAGGATAGTAATTCATCTGAGAGCCTGTGCTTTGCTTACACACTACATGTAGGTGTTTGGCTTTATTGGAAACCTAGTATGTTCATCTATCCTTGGGAGCAATTCTATTTAGCTTTATTAACAACCCCTGTATACTACTGCAGGCAATACAAACACATCCAAAATAAATATCTTTCATTTAGCTCAGTTGTGGCAGCAGTTAATTCATAGCATTAAAAAATATCATAACACTATTTGTTTTTCTCATTGCTTATGCGTTTTTTTCTCATATTGGAAACTATTAGAGACAAGCTAGTTGATACTAAACTAATCAAATTTGTTTCAACTTAAAAAAAAAATCTTTATCGATTACGGATTCTTTCACACTACTGGCAGGAGTTTCGGCAGGCTGTCCCATCAGAGAACTCCTGCCGCAAATGTGAAACCGGCCTTACTTTGGACGGTTCTCTCAAAATGATGGCCACCATTTTGCAGATTAGGAGAGAGAGAGAGAAGAAACATATGCCACCAAAATGGGATAATTTGTGAATCATGTTTTAATTTAAAAATAAAATCCGACAGTGCAGTGTTCTTAAACCGGCTGTTTGTTACCACTGACTACCGTGCATTTACCCATACCCATAGATATCACTGTTGCTTTGACATTACTAATGCTGTCTTGGCGTTTAAAAACTTGTAAAAGGTTGGTGACAGTTCCAGGAAACCTCAGAGCCTAATAAATGACTTTTCAGGGTAAACTAAGAACTTTCGATTTGGACCACACTTATTCATATGCAAATTGAATCTGCTAAACGATTCACTTGAACTAAACCCGAAATGAACTTCAAGAAATTCAATCATCTCTGTAACTATTCATGCAAATTATAAGTGATAGTTTATTGAGTTCTTGGGTTAAACTGTAAATTAATAGAATAGTAAAGTTACTAAAGAATTCTGTCCATGACCATATACAAGCAAGCAATATAGGAGGGTAAATTATTCATTATAATATACTGTTCAGATGCTGCAGGACCTCTTTTAGAAAATTATATTTTTATGATTGCATAACACAAATTGCCATCTTCTTCAAAACAGTTCTTGTTGTGGAGAAATGGAAGTGTGTGACAGTGACAACTACCGTGTGTCCTCCAAATGCAACCAGCCACAATGCCTCAAAACATTGTCAGCTAAAGTGACTCATACCTCACTAGCCAAAGTGCCCCTTCCATATAGAGCCAACCAGTGTCAGTTATATAATTCCCGTAACAATACTAACCAAAGGGATATAGCTATACACAGTGAAGAAGTTGTACTTGGTCCTCAATCCCTGAGGGAATTCAAACTCCCCCCTGCCATATAAGAAGACACCAGCATTAAAAATAACACATGGTTGTTCTGGTCATATTATAGATTTTTCTGTAGGGCCTGGGGCTTCAAATTACACCCCAGGCCAATAACAATGGTTTAAATTCTGCGTCAGCTACTCTGGCCCCACCAAATGTGAGTCAAGGTATGATGCAAGGTGGACACCCCAAAAACACTTAAATTGCACAACTTATTGACCTCAATTTGAGAATTACGGCATAATAGAATTGCTTATCTATTTTACACCTAATGTAATGTCTAATGTAACTGTTTTTGGGGTGTCCACCTTGTTTAATAGATAAGCAATTCTATTATGCATTGATTCTCATATAAGGGTGAAAAATCTTTCTAATAGTATTGTTATTGGGATGTCCACCTTGTTTAATATATAAGCCATTCCATTAGGCCTTGATTCTCAAATTGGGGTGAATAAGCTGTGTAATTTCACTGTTATTGGGGTGTCCACCTTGTTATATAGATAAGCAATAGTGATGATCGAGCGCCCCGATGCTCGGGTGCTCTGGCCGAACACTAGGTGGTGCTCGAGTGCTCGGCAGAGCACCCGAGTATAATGGAAGTCTATGGGAGAAGACCGGGCACCCCCTGCTCTACAAAGGGGAGGGTATCTGGTTGATAGGGAAACATGACAAAATGGTGGAAACACCTCTGAAATGGTTAGGGAACAGAATGGGGAGGATGTCTCGATGCATCTTGGACAATAAAGTGGTTGCTATTAACGATGATGTCCGAGTATTACGCCACTTTTACGGAATGACAAAAATACCCCCCCCCCCCCAAAAAAAAAAAAAACCCAAGATAACATCGATTTTACAGGCAATATTGTTAGGAAACATATATTAACTTGTACGTTAAGCGCAAGTGCTGCCAAAAATTACATGGATGAGGCACTCTGATACAACCGGTATATCACAAAAAGGAGGGCCTCATTCACATTGTGGTATAAATGTGGGACTCCTACACTCTATGCACAAAGTGAAAGGGCTGCCAAAAATTACAAGGAACAGGCACTCCAATACCCCCTTTATTACACATAAAGAAGTGCATCAGACACACCCTTGGAAAATTCGGATTGATGGCCTGCTGCTGATACTAAAAAACAATAGGGGTGACGTGTTGCTGCTGAGCTGACCGTGTAAAAAATTTATGGGTGATATGCAGCAGAGCTGACCGCGTAACAAACTATGGTTTACATGCAGCAGAGCTGAACATGTTAAAAATTATGGTTGACATGCAGCAGAGCTGAACGTGTTAAAAATTATGGGTGACATGAAGCAGAGCTGACCATGTAAAAAATTATGGTTGAGGGTCAGCTGGTGAGCTGACCAGTCTAAAACATTATGGTTGACTCGTAGCAGAGCTGACCGTGTAAAAAATTATGGTTGACATTCAGCAGAGCTGAGTGTGTAAAAAAATATGGTTGACATGCAGCAGAGCTGACCGTGTAAAAAATAATAGTTGACATGCAGCAGAGCTGAACGTGTTAAAAATTATGGTTGACATGCAGCAGAGCTGAACGTGTTAAAAATTATGGTGCAGGGCCAGCTGGTGAGCTGTCCATGTAAAAAATTATGGTGCAGGCCACTACAAGCGCTCCCACTATCCACCAACGGCCGTGATCAAGGTCCGGGATGGACCGAAAAGTTGGCCTTTTTGTTAATATGTGGATGATACTAATAAACTAAGCGTCTTGTCTTCTACTAAACTCTACTGAGTGCCGTGATTTGTATACAAGATCATCCTCATCAACAACCTCTTGAGACACTAGTTGCCCTTGACTTATTGGCAACTGTGTCTCATCATCATCATACACCTCGTGAGACGCTACTTGCCGTTCCCCACCGTCATCTTCTTCAGACTGTGTTTGCTCAATAGGTTGGAAATTAGGGCACAATATCTCCTCATGTCCTACTTCAAGCGGCCTTGGCGAGAGGCCCGAGCCAAGGAACCGTGATGAAAAAAGCTCCTTGAAATATCTGAATGTGGGATTAGTTCTTTGCCCAGACTCTGCATGGTGGGAGGAAGGAGGATCAGGGTGAGGATGTGGTTGCCCAGACTCTTGGCTACTGAGACTGGACTTTGTGGAAGAGGGGGTGGTGCTTCACCGACTGGAAGCATTATCAGCTGAAATCCAACCGACTACCTGCTCACACTGGTGTGGCGACAAGAGTTGTGTCTTGCGCCGCCCTGCAAACTGTGACATGAAGCTAGGAGTTTTTGATTAGTTTGTTTCTTGGGCTCTACCAGCAGGCACATTTTCACCGCGCCCAGAGCCATGGCATCTGCGTTCACCATCAGCACGCCCACTTCACCGTCCCTTACTGTTCACCTTGCGCATATTATATAGTATATATGCAACTTTGTCACAAGTACAGTAGTGCAGATTTTTATTAAGTGTAAGATCAGAAAAATTTCACCGAATGTAAAATAATTAGAATGCGCAAACGTTATAGAGAAGTCGCAAATGAGGAACAACGGCCTAAATTAACGATAGAAAAAATACTAACGGATGTCAGGTATATAGACTTTTGAAAGGTTCTAATACACACGCTGTGCACGTGCTGGTAGTGTCAGGCACACTTGCGTTCTTTTTGCACCAAAAGAAAAAAAAATGCAGCCAGATATAACAATGGACTTTTGTGTCTTTTGAACAGAAGTACTAGCCCTGCCTAGCCAAATCCTATCCCTACAGTATAGGTCCCTCATTGCACAAATGTTATACAGCGAGACGCAAAAGAGGTACTGCGGGCTTAACAGCAGAAATAATAGCAAAGGATGTCAGGTATATAGTATAAAGAGAGTATCATATAGAATGCAGCAGCTGCACATGTGGCGTTAATGGCAGGCCACCTAGCGCTATTTTTAACACCCCCAAAATAAAAAAAAAGGTTTGCCAGCAAGATATAATAGACCTTAAAAGGGCTTTTGGGTCTTTTATGAGCAAATTCTATCCCTACCTAGCGTTCTTCTGTCCCTACTCTATCTGTCCCTGCTTGCAGCAGCTCTCCCTGGCTCGGTATGAGCCGGTCACATGTCACCGAGTGCTTTACCGTTCCTGGCCAGCCAATCACTGTAATGCCAGTAGTAGAGATAAGCGAGCACTAAAATGCTCGGGTGCTTGTTAATCAAGACTAACTTTTCCGGATGCTCGGGTGCTTGTTTCGAGTAACGAACCCCATTGAAGTCAATGGGAGACTCGAGCATTTTTTGCAGGGGACCAAGGCTCTGCCTAGGGAAGGCTGGGTGAAAACCTGGAAACCTCAGAAAATGATGGAAACACCACAGAAATGGACAGGAAACAGCAGGGGCAGGATGCATGGATGCCTCTGAGGCTGCCTAATCCCACCATTACCCCAAATTCTCCTGCAACACACTGGTGGTTACCCTCATGGCAATTGTGCTCACCCAGACCAAGAAAGGCGAGGCACATGCCCATCACATGTTAGGGAAGCACCCAACTAGGTGCAACAAAGGTCCATCACCCATGCCCATGCTGGCACTGCTCTCCTATCCCCAGCCACACAATGCAGGCATAAGCCTGACACAGCATGGCGGTGACACCAACAAGTGACCAAGTTAGATGAGGTAGCAGGTGAGCCACCCAAAAATTTAGCCTGACGCAGCATGGCGGTTACACCACCAATGACTTTGTCCGACTGAGAATGCAGTGAAATGGCTTTTGTTGAGCCTCCAAAAATTTTTTTCTTTTCGGAGTACATAAAGTCGACCCTCAGCAAAAAACAAAACATTTTAAATGTCGGTACTTGCGCCTCCTGAAAAATTGTTTTGGACTGTCTGTTTGACGCTCCTGAAACATTGTTTTACAGTGTCTGTAGTTGACACTGCGGAAAAATTGTTTAGAGAGAGGGCCTGTAGGGGGCCCTCCAGAAAAATTGTTTGGAGAGAGGGCCTGTAGGGGGCCCTCCAGAAAAACTGTCGTAAAAGAGTGCCAGTTGGCCCTCTAAAAAATTGCGTTTTGGGTCAGCGTTAGGCAAAGACGACAAGGAGGAGGAGGAGTAGGAGGAGTAGAGAAGAGGAATCGAATACATAAGTAATGATAATCTTTAGCTGCTTTCCCCCGGAGGAGGTTTGAATTCCGGTGAAATCCAGGCTTTGTTCATTTTAATAAGCGTCAGCCTGTCAGCGCTGTCAGTTGATAGGCATGTACGCTTATCGGTGATGACGCCACCAGCTGTACTGAATACCCGCTCTGACAGCACGCTAGCGGCAGGGCAGGCCAGCACCTCAAAGGCGTACATCGCCAGTTCAGGCCACGTGTCCAGCTTTGAAACCCAGTAGTTGTATGGAGCAGAGTGATCGCTAAGGACGTTGGTATGGTCAGCTAGGTACTCCCTCACCATCTTTCTGTACAGCTCCCCCCTACTCTGCCTAGACTGGGGACAGGTGACAGTGTCTTGCTGGGGTGACATAAAACTGGCAAAGGCCTTGGAGAGCGTTCCCCTGCCAGTGCTGGACAAGCTGCCTGCTCGCCTCCTCTCCCCCGCTACTTGGCCCACAGAACCATGCCCTCTGCCGCTAGCGGCGTCAGATGGGAAGAATTGTTTCAGCTTGTGCACCAGGGCCTGTTGATATCTATTCACTCTCATACTCCTTTCCTCTGCAGGGATGAGAGTGGAAAGGTTCTGCTTGTACCGTGGGTCCAGGAGAGTGAACACCCAGTAATCGGTGTTTGAAAAAATTCTTATAACGCGAGGGTCATGGGATAGGCAGGATAACATGAAGTCTGCCATGTGCGTCAGAGTCCCAACACGCAAGAATTCCCTCTCCTCACTGGCCTGACTCTCCATTTCCTCCTCCTCCTCCTCCAAGTCCTCCTCTTCAGCCCATACACGCTCAACAGTTAATAAGGACTGAGCACTGGTACCCTCTTCTGTCTCGCCGACATTCTCCTTCCTCTCATCCTCATCCCCCTCCTCCGATACGCGCTGAGAAACAGACCGGAGGGTGCTCTGGCTATCAAGTGACGTATCTTCTTCCACCGTCTCTTGTGATAAGCGCAAAGCTTCCGACTTCATGCTGAGCAGTGAATTTTTCAACAGGCAAAGCAGCGGGATGGTGAGGCTGATAATGGCGGCATGGCCGCTGACCATCTGTGTTGACTCCTCAAAGTTGCTCAACACCTGGCAGATATCAGACATCCACGTCCACTCCTCATTGTAGACTTGAGGAAGCTGACTGACCTGACTACCAGTTCTGGTGGCAGTTGACATCTGGTAGTCTACAATCGCTCTGCGCTGCTGGTAAACTCTGGATAACATGTTTAATGTCGAATTCCATCGTGTGGGCACGTCGCACAACAGTCGGTGAGCGGGCAGTTGTAGGCGGCGCTGCGCTGCCCTGTGAGTGGCAGCATCTGTGGTCGACTTGCGGAAATGCGCACAGATGCGGCGCACCTTGGTAAGCAAATCAGACAGATTGGGGTATGTCTTGAGGAACCGCTGAACTATGAGATTGAACACGTGGGCCAGGCATTGCACATGTGTAAGTCTGCCGAGTTGCAGAGCCGCCACCAGGTTACGCCCGTTGTCACACACAACCATGCCTGGCTTGAGGTTCAGCGGTGCCAGCCATAGATCGGTCTGCGCCGTGATGCCCTGTAATAGTTCTTGGGCGGTGTGCCTTTTGTCACCTAAGCTCAGCAGTTTGAGCACGCCTGCTGGCGTTTACCCACGGCACTGCTGCTGCGCCTAGAGCTACCGACTGAAGGCTCCGTGCCCACGGATGGTAATTCAGAGGAGGAGGTGGAGGAGGAGGAGGGGTCGGAAGAGGAGGAGTAGTACATCTGAGAGACCGTGACCGAGGTAGGCCCCGCAATCCTCGGTGTTCGCAGTACATGAGCGGCCCCAGGGTCAGACTCGGTCCCAGCCTCCACCAAGTTAACCCAATGTGCCGCCAGTGAGATATAGTGTCCCTGCCCGGCAGCACTTGTCCACGTGTCCGTGGTTAGGTGGACCTTCTCAGAAACAGCGTTGGTCAGGGCACGGATGATGTTCTGTGACATGTGCTGGTGTAGGGCTGGGACAGCACATCGGGAAAAATAGTGGCGGCTGGGGACCGAATACCGAGGGGCAGCCACCGCCAGGAGGTTGCAAAAGGCCTCGGTCTCTACCAGCCTATAGCGCAGCATCTCCAGGCTCAGCAATTTGGAGATGTGGACGTTGAGGGCTTGGGCATGTGGGTGGGTGGAACTGTATTTCCTCTCGCGCTCCAGCTTCTGCTGGAAAGACAGCTGAACACTGCGCAGGGACACATTGGTGAACGCTGTGGAGGATCGTGGAGGCGAAGGTGTGGTTTTCCGGCGGGAGGCGCTCATGCCGGGGTCCTGGGCAGGGGGTTGACTAGCAGAGGCAGCGAGTGACACAGGGGAAGGAGCAGCGGTGGGACCCACAGGAGGTGAATGGCCTTGGTTCCATTGAGTGGGGTGTTTAGCACTCATATGCCTGCGCATGCTGGTAATGGTTAGGCTAGTAGTGGTGGCACCCCTGCTGATCCTGGTGTGGCACAGGTTGCACACCACAGTCCGTCGGTCACCCTCAATTTCTTTAAAGAACCTCCTTACTTGCGAACATCTAGGCCTCGCCACGGGAGCTTCACTACGTGAAACAGTTGCTGCTGATGCATCAGCTCTGGCCCTGCTTCTCCCCCTGGCCACACCACTGCCTCTTCCAACCTGTTCTGGTGCAGCACTCGTCTCCGCCACAGAAGCACTATCTTCACTCGGCTTATCAAACCAGCTTGGGTCAGTCACCTCGTCATCCTCCGATTCCTCAGTCTGCTCCCCCTTCGGACTTCCTGCCCTGACAACAACTTCACCACTGTCTGACAACCGTGTCTCCTCATCGTCCGACACCTCTTTACAAACTTCTTCCACTAACTCAACATTGTCATCATCATCATCATCACCCACAGACTGCGACAGTTGGAAAACTTGGGCATCGGGAACGAGGTCAGCAGCAACCTGAGAAGTGGTTTGTGACTCTGGGAAGGGTCCAGAAAACAGTTCCTGAGAGTATGCCGGATCGCATTCCAAATTTTCCTGGGAGGGGGGAGACTGGGGGGAAGGAGGTTGAGGTGGAGGAGCCAGAGGAGTGCTCCCTTGGGTAACATGGGTGGACTGCGTGGAAGACTGACTGGTGGACAAATTACTTGAAGCATTGTCCGCAATCCACGACATCACCTGTTTGCACTGTTGTGGTTTCAACAGTCCTCTACCACGTGTCCCTGTAAGTTGAGACATGAAGCTAGGGAGTGTAGCTCTGCGGCGTTCCCCTGCTCCCTCATCAGCAGGTACTGTCTCACCCTGCCCAGGACCACGGCGTCTGCCCCCTGCAGTAATTGAATGCCCACTCCCACGCCCACGCCCTCGTCCTCGAACCTTAGCCCTGGGGTTCAACATTTTCTGTATATAAGTGTATTATATATACCAAAAAAAATGGGCCTGATGTACTGAAACCCACAAACTTGTTCTATATGAACAAGTTAATATATAGGTGGATAAGTTAGAACAAAATTACGTATTTTATTACGTAACGTGCAGTATGGAGCAATTACACTGAAACTATTAGATTAGGCAGACTTGGTCTGCTTAAGTGCAACCCAGACAAATGTCGCACAGAGATTTTTTTAATGTAGCTGTATCAGTGAGAGCAAAAGACCGTATTTGATTACGTGACGTACAGTATGGGTCACCTGAACAGAAAATATGGATTGTGGTTTGTGGTGACTGGCCAGCTGAACTGTGACACACAGAATGGTTCAACACAGCTGTATGAAGTGGATTTGTATCACTGAGAGTAAACAAAAGGATTTTGTACTGTGACTTCCACTATCTATCAGTTAGACAGAAAAAAATCTTCTGCACACTGTGCTTATTTCAATGAAACACAAAAAAATTGTCCCACTTAGCTGTTTGAAATGGATGTGTGTCACTGAGAGCCAAAAAAAAAAACTTTTTCCAGTCTCCCTGCAAAATGCTGCAAATATGGCGGTAGCTGCACTACTAGGGCCAGCAAGCCCAGCCACAAGCAGATTAAAAAAAAGGTCTTGTAGCCCTAACGAGGGCTGTTGGGTTCTTTTAGAATCACTCCTGCCTAACACAAATCTAGTAGAACACCCTAACACTCTCCCTGTATTACACT
Organism: Rhinella marina; assembly: GCA_900303285.1. Taxonomy (NCBI): domain Eukaryota; kingdom Metazoa; phylum Chordata; class Amphibia; order Anura; family Bufonidae; genus Rhinella; species Rhinella marina. Next base: position 38,214 of record ONZH01024659.1, read on the forward strand.
GCAGATCTGTCCCTAACGGCATCCAGGCAGCGACTGAGCCGAGCACCGCGGGCAGTCACTAGTATATTCCAGGGTCACCTGATCAGGCCAGCCAACCCCTGCTATCGACATGTAAGGGCCCCACGTGATGCTGGGTGTACCGCAGAGTCTCCTGGCTTGTGATTGGCTGAGTTTATAGCCGCCAAAAATTCAAAAGGCAGGAGATGCCATTTCCTCGAGCATGGCGAGATACTCGTCCGAGTAGCGAGCACTTACGAGTACCCTAATACTCGAACAAGTATCAAGCTCGGACGAGTATGCTCGCTCATCTCTAGCCAATAGTTAACATGGCTACTGGCATTACAGTGAATGCCAGTACCTTTCCACATGCTAATTTCCGCACTCGAGGGGACTCGAGTATGGCGCTCGAGCACACACGGTGTTCGGTCGAACACATCGTGGACCTGAGCGCCGCCATGTTCGTCCGAATACTACATTTGGCCGAACATGTTCGCTCAACACTAATAAGCAATTCTATTACACCTTGATTCTCAAAGCGAGGAGAAAAAACTGTCTAATTTAACTGGTATTGTGGTGCCCACCTTATTTCATAGATACAGTGCCTTGCGAAAGTATTCGGCCCCCTGGAACTTTTCAACCTTTTGCCACATTTCAGGCTTTAAACAAAAAGATATAACATTTTAAATTTTTGGTTAAGAATCAAGTGGGTCACAATTGAGAAGTGGAACGAAATTTATTGGATCATTTAAACTTTTTTTGTAATAATAGAACTGAAAAGTGGGGCGTGCAAAATTATTCGGCCTATTTACTTTCAGTTCAGAAACCTCACTCCAGAAGTTCATTGAGGATCTCTGAATGATCCTAAATGACTGATGAAGATAAATAGAATCCACCTGTGTGTAATCAAGTCTCCGTATAAATGCACCTGCTCTGTGATAGTCTCAGGGTTCTGCATCATGAAGACCAAGGAACACACCAGGCAGGTCTGTGATACTGTTGTGGAGAAGCTTAAAGCTGGATTTGGATACCAAAAGATTTCCCAAGCTTTAAACATCCCAAGGAGCACTGTGCAAGCTATCATCTTGAAATGGAAGGAATATCAGACCACTGCAAATCTACCAAGACCCGTCCGTCCTTCTAAACTTTTATCTCAAACAAGGAAAAGACTGATCAGAGATGCAGCCAAGAGGCCCATGATCACTCTGGATGAACTGCAGAGATCTACAGCTGAGGTGGGAGAGTCTGTCCATAGGACAACAATCAGCCGAACACTTCACAAATCTGGCCTTTATGGAAGAGTGGCAAGAAGAAAGCCATTTCTCAAAGATATCCATAAAAAGTCTTGTTTACAGTTTGCCACAAGCCACCTGGGAGACACACCAAACATATGAAAGAAGGTGCTCTGGTCAGATGAAACCAAAATCCAACTTTTTGGAAACAATGCAAAACGATATGTTTGGCATAAAAGCAACACAGCTCATCACCCTGAACACACCATCCCCACTGTCAAACATGGTGGTGGCAGCATCATGGTTTGGGCCTGCTTTTCATCAGCAGGGACAGGGAAGATGGTTAAAATTGATGGGAAGATGGATGGAGCCAAATACAGGACCATTCTGGATGAAAACCTGTTGGAGTCTGCAAAAGACCTGAGACTAGGACGGAGACTTATCTTCCAGCAAGACAATGATCCCAAACATAAAGCAAAATCTACAATGGAATGGTTCAAAAATAAACCTATCCAGGTCTTAGAATGGCCAAGTCAAAGTCCAGACCTGAATCCAATTGAAAATATGTGGAAAGAGGTGAAAACTGCTGTTCACAAACGCTCTCCGTCCAACCTCAAAGAGCTCGAGCTGTTTTCAAGGAAGAAGGTCAAGAATTTCAGTCTCTAGATGTGCAAAACTGATAGAGACATACCCCAAGCGACTTGCAGCTGTAATCGCAGCAAAAGGTGGCACAACAAAGTATTAATGCAAGGGGGCCAAATAATTTTGCACGCCCCACTTTTCAGTTTTATTATTACAAAAAAAGTTTGAATGATCCAATAAATTTTGTTCCACTTCACAATTGTGACCTACTTGTTGTTGATTCTTCACCAAAAATTTAAAATGTTATATCTTTTTGTTTGAAGCCTGAAATGTGGCAAAAGGTTGAAAAGTTCCAGGGGACCAAATACTTTCGCAAGGCACTTTAAGCAATCCCATTAGGCCTTGATTTTCAAATTGGGGTAATAGGCTTTCTAAAACAACTGTAATTGAGGTGTCCACCTTGTTTCATAGATAATTATATCACACCTTGATTCTCAAATTGGGGTGAATAAGCTGGCTGGTTTTACTGTTATTGGGATGTCCACTTGGCTGTCACAGTAACTGTTTCAGCACCAGAAAAGACTAGCTATGCATACTGCTGCAATGCACAGTGATGTATTCTGAGATACATTCTCCCTGTAGGCCGGGATATAGCTAGTTTTTTTTGGGAAAAATTTGGCAAAGAGTCTGAATTGGATTTTTGAAAACTGTGTTCATCTCTACAGATAATGCTATGTGCAGTTTTGCAAAATGTGTACCAGATTTGGAAGTCTCATTATTATAAACTTTAAGCTATAGATGCCCCACTGGCAAAGAATGAGGCATTGAAGCAATGCAAAGTAGACAAAAAATTCTAGTTGTTTGATAAATGTCCTCATAAAGAAATGAGCACAGGATCCCCACAGCGCACTCTTCATTGTCTTCAAATAATTTTTACTTGATTTTCTGCCCATTGTTGTTACCATTTGTTCTATATATACCTATGAAGTCAGGTGTATTTTTTGCTGAATTCTTTTTTATCTTCTTTAGGAATTAGTCAGTAAATTCCTTATGGACCCGCATATGTTCATTGCTTGCATTTTTTAAGTTCTAGAAACCTTGTTTTCTTTGGTTGTAGAGATCAATAGTAATATTTATCTTGGAGGAATATTCTTGCTTCATACTGAGTACAAGCAGAAGTTGTGTGGCTGAAGAGGAAAATAAAATTCCTACTTACAGAGTCTTCCATTACTTAGCACAATTTGTACTTTACTAGTTATAAAATGATCACGTGAATATATTTTTATCTTGAGACATTTCAAGCATGTTCCCAGTATGTTGTAATCATGGAAATTTACGTTAAATTCTGATAAAAATTAGTTAAAAAGCATTTTCAAGTTAACTTTCTAGTATATGCACCCAGATTTATTCAGCAGAACAGCATGTTTGATTAACATTTCAAACCTGATCAGGTGCAAAAAAAGCTATGATGATTAACTTAAGGAATATTACAGTGAATGGATCTGTGTTTTACTTATGTAGAGCAACAAACCCCATGCATAAATGTATGGTTCAATTATAAAATTGTGGCTGCCTCTAGCCACCACTAGAGGGAGCATATGAGTTTACCTCTCTTGTAATTTGCAAGCAGTCAAAATTATCATTTAACTATGTTCATGATTTGAAGCTTTACATTGAAAAAAAAGTAGCAAAAAAATGTATTGATAAAAATGAATCCATAATCACTGGTGAAACTATAACTAGGATACTGTTAAGAGGTGAATGCTCACTTCAGGAGAAATAAGAATATGCTGCCATACTAGAACAGGTTATTATTATTGCATTAACCGCTGTAGTGCACCATTTTCTGTGAATTATTATTATTGTCATAATTTTTTTTTCTGAACCTTCATGGTAATGGCTTGAAAATTTGAAGACTTTGGGGGAAAGACTACACATATTGTTATACATACATTCAAATTCTTTAAATGAAGAATGCGGCCATAATTAATTTTGTCAACGAAAAACACATTGTATTCTAATGTTAGTTGCTTATGAAAGCTTGTATTAATTATTTATTTGCTCTGCATTATTTATATATTGCTGATCTATTCTACTGCTCTATCCATAATGGAAATGTACTCATACTGGGCCATGTCTCCTGTATCATTATCATTATATTCTAGGACACACACACACAAACAACACGTGATAACCTTTTATATGAATCCTTTTATGCTAAGGATACTTTTGGAAACGTGTATATTGTTATGTTTAAGTTTAACCCGGGTGTTTTATTGATTATTTGGGAATCAATTCTGGTGCTTAATGAAAGCAACCACCTCATCTTATATTTTTTTTAAATCAGAAATAAAGACACTTCCCTATTAATCTTAGCCAATAAAAATAATAAACTGATGGTAAGCCATGAGTATATATTCATGGTATAGCATGCATGTAAATCTTTGAATTTAGCTAGGAATACATGAACTTTCGGCATCACTTATCTATGACAGAAAATGGACAGGAAAAATGCTATCTATTTTTTTTTTGCCTAAATCATACCTCAAATCCCCCTCCCCCTGATATTTTTTACATTCACCCCCCCTCCTAAACTTAAAGGGTTTTCAGTGATTACTATGGTTTCAACAGATATTGTCATGCAGTTGTTTAGCTCATATACATATTACCCTTTTTTTTTTTAATTTGGGTTTCTTGACCCATATTCACCATGTAACAAATCTTTCTGGTTTGTTTTCATCCTATATGTAGCTGCCTTCACTTGCTGTTGCTTTAGCCAACCAATCCCATGAGGCACTTCTCTTTTCTCAGCCACATCTCCTGCACCGATCCTAATAATAATCAGTTAGTTTATAGCTCCTTCCACTCAGCTAGTTGCATAGACACTCCCGTATCACTGCCCCTGTTGCTTGTTTATGTCCATGGACATAGCATCACAGGAAATAAGAAATAGCTGCATGGATAGGATCATGTGACCACTTCCCAGAACGGAAGATAGGAGCAATAAACATGCCAGAAATATATTACAAATTTATACTGTAGCTGCCTTCATACCAGATTATTTTAAGGGATGTTGATGCAAACTGTAAAACCCCTTAAGGGGGATCCACAGACAGAAATTTGATGGCTTGGAACCTTTAAACATATTTAAAATTGACTAGAGATCAGTTTCCTTTGAAAAATTGTATTTTACTTTTTTCTACTGTCTTAAAATAGCTTTTACACTAATAACCTTATAATCACTGCATGCTTGACCACTGGGATCTCCCATCTCTAAGAATGAGTGGCTCCTATGTCACCATAATTAACAGATAGCAGTTGTCTTTTCATTGTTACTTCATAGAAATTAGTGGAAAATACAGAAAAAGTTGAATTGAAGTTGTTTTTGGCATGGATGGACTTGACATGCCATGTTACAGAGCACTGTAGAATTTCTCTGTGTATCTGTTTCTCTGCATCTGCTTTTCATCCTACAGAAGGAGGCCACTCTATTCTTCATTCTCAGTTGGTAAGGAGTCCTGTAACCTGGTTTTGAGGTGGTAAGTCATCTACTCCAAAATAAAATACTGGGGGGTGGATGATGTCACACTCACAAATTATAAACTACAGTCATCTGTGATGATCTTCCAATACTTATAGAGAGCTTTTAAATGTTCCCTGATGACTTACCTTGCAGTTCACTGCTGTTTTTGTAAAGTACAGCCATGGCAATACAAAGCAGAATGGTGTATGATAACTGTTTAGCCTATACAGATCCAAAAATACTTTCATCATCCTAAGGAAATTGAAATTTACTCTGAGGACAACGACAATGCATTTCTCATCGTTGCTAATTGTATTGCCTAGCTTAAAAAAATTAGCAAAAACCAAACGGGTGAGTTTCTACTGGATACATAACAGCAGTTCACACCCTTGATGCCGTCCACAAGCTTGTCAAGTTGAGAATGACATGGCATCATAAGCGACTGGGAATATGTTCCATTCCTAAACTTTCCATTTTCAGATTGTGCCTCTTTATTTCTATTATTGCCTTTCTTGTACATAACAACCAATCATGATGACGTTTTCATGTTCCCAAAACTATTAAAAATGAAAGATGAGCTCTGATCGGTTCCAATGGGCAACAAGATTATTTTTTCTTTTAGGCAGTTCTGTAAATAAGGTTCATTTTGTAGCATGTCTCCACCTAACCCCACCATGTGTAGAAAATGTTTTTTAGATAGTAAATCAAAATTTAGTTGTTGAGATTAAATAATAATATTTTTTTTGTTTAGCACCGCATAGTTAAGATGGCAAGCATCTATGATATTCTTTCCATATTATTACCTTTGCTAAGAAATGAGCAGGCCACCTGACAGCAATGAATTAGTTAACAACTATCAATTGTATCTTTGTCCTCTACTGCACAGGCATCCTCCAGGGTCATTTGATGCCTGGGAGCTGATGAGTATTCATTGCAAGAGACTTAGTTAAGTATACACATGGCTGACTATTATGGTGCATTATATTTCATTGAACATTGGACATCACGTGGCACTAAGCGACCAGAAAGTGCACCATTGCTAGAACAAATGTACTTAAGACATGCAGAACTATCATAATCAGGAGCACTCTTGTTCTGTTAACCACAGGGCAAATGTACTGCCTCTAGAAAACGCACAGCACCTATTCTAAGTAACAATGCAGGAAATTGTACCTAGGTAAGATCATACTGTAAAATCATAAGCATTGCATGATTATTTTTCCTGTTACTTCCTAATGTAGAAATATTTCCATAATTATTATAGTTTAGAATGAAGTCTGCTGTCCATTCTGGTCATTTTCTGCAGTAAATCAAACCGCATTATGTGTAGCCGAACTTTCAATTCAGTAATTAGCAATTTTTCTGCATTATAATTTAGAGCAATGCGGTTGATTTGAGTAAGTCATGTAATGAATCATTACACTATACAGAGGCTTTTAAGATAGCCAAAGTGATTTTAAAGAGGTTGTTCTAGAAGGCCTAACTATGAGGGTGAAAATGTCTAAATTAAAAGAGCGCTAGTCTGCAATCATGGCTGTAAAATAAAGGTGCTCAGTAAGAAGTCCTATTACAATCAGAAAGGGAGAGAAGTATATCTCCATCTTGTGCACAGAAGCCGAGGAAAATGATGAATACCTTGGGTAACTCATTCCGTGCAAAATCAATCTTTCACTGTCAATGCTAAATGAACTCATTTGCTCTCAAATCTGCTTAGTCAGTTTCCAAGTATACTCAATTCAACCATATTAGCAAATCCTTTAATCTTGACTAGTCCACTGAGTAAGAAATCTGGAAATGTGTTAATATGACTGGACATATCTAGTAGGATAAGAATTGATTCTTTTAATTACCGTCCGATCAAGTTATGTTTCCTTCTTTTCCTGAACTATTGACCTGTTGATACATTATGGGGTCCCAGCTGAGATGAATGCATTGTCTTGTGCGCTCTTGATTTTGCAACAATTACCTGCAATGTTAAAATAATGCTCAGTTCTCTTACTGTATATTTTCTTAATGCCATGGCAGAATAAAATTAGAGAACAAAATTACAAATCTCATCTGCATTCCTCCTTTAATGTGCCATTAAACTTCCATCTTAGACTAGTAGGGTTTATTTATTTATATATTTTTTTTCTATAGACATTTCATTTGTAAAAAAAAAAAAAAAAAAACTCTTCTGTGTAGTGGGATTTATTTGGTTTGTATAATATAGTCTGAATTATGTAGAACCAAAACATGCAGAACGCATTCAGGCTTAGCCTTGGGCATGATTAAATGTGTATGGCCACCTTAAAGGGGTTGTCTCACTTGAGAAAATAGCATTTATTACGTAGAGAAAGTCAATACAAGCCACTTACTAATTTATTGTTGCTATTCATATTGCTTCCTTTGCTGGCTGGATTTATTTTTCTATTGCATTATACACTAGTCATTTCCATGGTTACGACCACCCTGGAATCCATAAGCGATGGTCGTGCTTGCACACTATAGAAAAAAGCACCAGCCTATGTGAGTTCCCATGTTCCTGGCCACCAGAAAGGCCAGTGCTTTTTCCTATAGTATGCAAGCAAGGCCACCACCAATGGTTTACATGGTGGTCGTAACCATGGAAATGAGCAGTGTATAATGTGATGGAAAAATGAATCCAGCCAGCAAAGGAGACAATATGGATAACAATATATTAGTAAATGTCTTGTATTAACTTTCTGTACATGATAAATGCCACTTGCTGAAGTGACACAACACCTTTAAAAGGGTCTCCCATGAGAAATATTCTACCGTTTTCAAACCAGCAACATGATCTGAATACTTTTGTAACTACATAAAATTAAAAATTTTGTGTAGCCACTGAGTTATTCAATGTAATTTATCTGTATAGCGCCACCTGCTGTTAGTTCTTTTTCTTATTTCTGTGTCCGGCCACCTGAGATGGCCGCACATGTTTCATCCTTTAACTGCCTCCTGAGCTGTGATAGGGAGAGAGCTCAAGCAGAAAGAAAAGCCCCCTGAGCTGCAGCAGAAAAGAAACTCCCCTTGAACTGCCAGCTTGATATAAATCTAGAAGAGCAATGAATGGAGAGACCTCTATATCCATGTACAATACAGGGCTAGTTCTAGCTTTGTTAGAACGAGATTGTCATGTACTATATGATGTCTGAGTTTAATTTTTTTTATATTAATCATGGGATAACCCCCTTTAAGTCTTGTCCTACTTCTCAAAACACTATAGTGTTACCAATTATAGAATGCTTGAAACATGCATGTATGAAACTTCCATGTTTCCAGACAAGGACAAATTTGAGTAAAGAAGGACACAGTACAGTGTCCCATACATTGTCATCTTCCTGTGTGTCAACATACATGCTGTAAATCTTGCAGAGAGTGTGCCTGGGCCACTTGTAAGACAACACATGATAGCCAAAAGAAACATAGGTAGAAGGTCCAGTACAAAGTTTAAACAGCATACTTGTGTGATATAATTTTTACTTAGTTGTTGGACCTTCTATTTAGTCTACTTTCCGCCGATCCTGTACTCTGAGAAATAAGCACTTCAATCTCTTTCACCATTCCTATACAATTCAATGAGGTCAAAATCTATTATGCTGGGTCAAAATATAGCTTAGTATACTCACTGTTTTTATCCAGCTTAAAAATAATAGATGACCTCTGAGTCTATCCATCTATCCTGGTTTCGCCTTCCCAGCTTCATGAGAGCTTCATGGTCTGACAGAAATGTGGTCCATCAGTTATATCAAATTTAAGACTTGTTTTATTTTTTTTTACTTCATAATCACGGATTAAAACTATCAAAAATATTAATTAATCAATTATTGTATTAAAAAATGCATGTGCAGCAATTCTTGGAAAGTAATCAGACTGAGGGCAATTTGTACCATGCTCGGCCATCTGTAATCATCCACTTGTTATAAGTGTAATCTTTCAGGAAAAAGAACTCTAAGAAAATGTTTCTCATAGCAAACAGTGAGATTACAAACAAGCTAGGTTGCTGTGGGCGATACTGACACTTTCTCTTTGAATAGTTTTGATTCATCAGGCCCTATGTATCTTTGGGGTATTACAGACATGATTAGTTGTGCCGTTTTATCAAAGTTATAGTTATAAGTTAATTAAGTGCCTGCTGATAGGAAAACGGATACGAGGTTAATAAATCAGTTCATGATAGATTGCTTTGAGATTTGATCTACAGATTAAGATACCTTATTCAATATCCTGACTTTTTTCTGATGTATTTTTGCTTTCAAATAACTGACTGATTGCTTATATCTGTACTTTCTATTTGTGTTTGTCTTTTGTAAGTGTATGTGAGTGTAAGAAGCATTAACTGTATACTAATAACCTACTGGGGAAGATTTATCAAAAATGGTATTAAGGAAAACTGACTTAGTTGTCCATAGTAACCAATCAGATTCCCCTTTAATTTTTTAGCACAGGAAATGAAGGTGGAATCTGGTAACCATAAGCACTAAGCAAGTTTTCCTTTACACCAGCTGTGATAAATCTCATTCATTTTTTTTTTGTAATGGTCATTTTCATATTTGTATTTTCATCTCCTTTTAGCCCTGATTTCAATTTTGTTGACAACTGATAAACTTGTATAACATCAATGTCCTGGTAAGGGCAAAAAACGGGGCTGAGAAAAAAAAGCATAATTATTAGTGTTTAGTGAATCGAAGTTGACGAAGTGGAATTCGGTCCAAATTTCAGGACAAATATGATTAGTCATTCGAATTCCCTCACGCTTCATGGTAGTGAATCGGATCTTTCCCAAAATAGCTACTGCACGTGTTAGAAAGTGAAAGTAAGAAACATAGGAATTAGGGAGCACCTAAAATGGCGTGCTGCCAGCCAATCAGCAGATAGCCAGCCCCTGTGATGTCATAGCCTTATAAAAACCTTCATCCTGACCGGTATCCATCATTTTACTGAGAACTTAATGCAGGGATAAATGTGACAGGTGTTAGAAACAGTGATTAGGAAAGACTTTATTTGCAATATATTAGTTTGGAACAGTTCAGGGACAGCACACGGATAGTGTAACGAGGTAATAGAAAGACTTTATCCACACTATAGGGAAAGCACAGGGAGAATGAAAGGGCCAATAGTACAGTGTCCCACTTGGTTAATAGATAAGCCTTTATATTACACCTTGCTGCACTAATTGGGTTTAAAAAGCTGTTTAATACTACTGCTATTGTGGTGTCCACATTGTTTAATACATACATAATTCTAGAACGCCTTGATTCTCTAATTGGGGTTAAAAAACGGTCTAATACTACTGCTATTGTAGTGTCCACATTGTTTAATACATACATAATTCTATAACGCCTTGATTCTCTAATTGGGGTTAAAAAAAGTCTAATACTACTGCTATTGTGGTGTTCACATTGTTTTATACATACACAATTATGTAACTCCATGATTCTGTAATTGGGGTGAAATAGCGCTCTAAATATTTTTTCACATATTTGGTTTTACACTTTGTATTATAGATAAGTAATTGCATTAGGATTTGATTCTGTAATTGGGGTGAAATAACACAATATTTTTTCACTTATTTGGTTTTATACCTTGTTTTATAGATAAGGAATTTCATTAGGTCTTGATTCTGTAATTTGGGTGAAATAGCGTTCTAATCCTGATTTTAGGTTGTCCACATTGTTTTTTACATAGGTAATTCCATTAATCCTTGATTCTGTAATTGGGGTGAAATAGTGTTCTGATACTACTGTTACTGACCGCCTGAAGGTGGATGCTCAAAAAACAGGATCCATTTTTTAGGGGTTGTTCTTATGACGGGTCAGAAGAGAAAAAAAAAAAACAGTAGCGTCTATACAAACTTACTGCTAACACCCTCTGCACTCTGTCATGGGCCCACTACTTGTATCAGCGTGTAACAGAACCAGTTCTCTAGTAATCCATGTGGAACCAGCAGACGGTCTAAAAGGAGAGCACTCTTTCACTCTATAGTAGAATCTTGGGCCACTGCATGGTTAAAGGGAATCTGTCAGCTCTGAAACACCCTCCAAACTAGAGTAAGTGGTGTATAGTGCAAGTGACGTGGAGTCCGGTTATGTCATTTTTATCTTCATACTCACTTGCATTTTGACTCTGTGCACTGACAAACCAGCAGTAAAATGCACTCAGTGGACTCTAGTGCTCACTCACATAATGGAGAGGACTCAAAGAAGAGTCCTCTCAATGCATTTTACTGCCGGTTTGTGGGAGCACAGCATCAGAATGGAAGTGAGTATGAAGATAAAACTTACATAATCGGATTCAGCACCACTTACACTATACATCTCTTACTCTAGTTCAGGGGGTGTTTCGGAGCTGACAGGTTCCCTTTAAGTAGTTTATATCTGACGCTAACATTGACCTGTAAGGCTGGGTTTACACTTCATCTACTTGGTCAGTTATTTACCCATAACTGACCAAATAAGTGATGTGTGAACTGATTCTTGAGTGATACCTGTCATACTGACTCACAGTAACTGTTTCACTACCACATCGTACTACCTATGCATGTTTCTGCAATGCACAGTGATATACGCTGATATACATGCTTCCTGCAACTGGGAAATAGCTTATTTTCAAAGTACTTTACATAGTAACATAGTAACATAGTTTATAAGGCCGAAAAAAAACATCTGTCCATCCAGTTCGGCCTGTTTTCCTACAAGTTGATCCAGAGGAAGGCAAAAAACCCCTGTGAGGTAGAAGCCAATTTTCCCCACTTTAGGGAAAAAAATTCCTTCCCGACTCCAATCAGGCAATCAGAATAACTCCCTGGATCAACGACCCATCTCTAGTAACTATAACCTGTAATATTATTACACTCCAGAAATACATCCAGGCCCCACTTGAACTCTTTTAGTGAACTTACCATCACCACCTCCTCAGGCAGAGAGTTCCATAGTCTCACTGCTCTTACCGTACAAACCTTCTTTCCTCCAGACGCAGAGGATGTCCCCTCGTCACAGTCACAGTCCTGGGGATAAATAGATCATGGGAGAGATCTCTGTACTGACCTCTGATATATTTATACATAGTTATTAGATCTCCCCTCAGTCGTCTTTTTTCTAAAGTGAATAAGCCTAATTTTGATAATCTTTCTGGGTACTGTAGTCCACCCATTCCAGTTACTTTAGTTGCCCTCCTCTGAACCCTCTCCAGCTCTGCTATGTCTGCCTTGTTCACAGGAGCCCAGAACTGTACACAGTACTCCATGTGTGGTCTGACTAGTGATTTGTAAAGTGGCAGGACTATGTTCTCATCACGGGCATCTATGCCTCTTTTGATGCAACCCATTATCTTATTGGCCTTGACAGCAGCTGTCTGACACTGGTTTCTATAGCTTTGTCACAAATTACTTCAGATTGAATCAATTTTTTTGGGAAAATTCGGCAAAGCTCCTGAATTGAATTTTTTAAAACTTTGCTCATCTCTAATATATTCTGTTTTTGTTAATTTTCTTGGCAAATTTGCTCCTGTGGTAAGTTTGGTTTCACCCACCATTCTTCAGGTGAAAGTGGTATATACTGCTGTCACCTATTCTTACAAAACCATGATGATTTAGGCAAGAGTTTTGTTAAGATGAGTGTGGAAGGAGTTATAAACCTAGATTAGACTACATGTACCAATATTTGTTTTATTGGTGTTTTATTGCGAATAGTCATACAAATGTACTGTACCTGGATAGCAGTATGTACATCTGTTATGTACTTTAAACTTTTGTAGTCCTTTATCCTTTTCCTGTTACTTAAAAGCTGTATTCACATATAAATTCCACAATATTTTTTCTGGATTATCAGACAAGGGCGGATTGGCTATAGACCTTACAGGAAAATTTCCCGGTAGGCTGATGCCCAGGTGGCCGCCCAAGACTGTCTCTTTGTTGCTTGCCGGGTACATAATAAGCTATCAGCGGTAATTAATGCTGTGAGAATCAGGTACTCATGTACCCGGGCAGTGACCACACATGCCCCCCTAATTTCAACTGCATCTCACCACCTAAGGAAGATAGAAAATGGTGTTATTGATGGCTACAACAGAGGGATAGCTAATGGGGTAATATATTGTACTGCTCTGTGGTATATGGTTCTGCTTGGATGGTATTTTGTGCTATGGTATTTATGACCTAGCTTTTGTCAATTTGGACCCCCCTACAACATAGGGTCACTTTTTGTCCAGGGCCACATTCAATTTCCAGTTCGCCCCTTGGAGACTTACAGAAGTTGGCATTTCACACATGTAGATGTTCCATGTTGGGTGCGTTCTCACTACAAAGGAATGTTCCAGGTGCCTAGGCATAGGGCAGGAACTTTAGGCATGACCCACTGTGATTTTGCTGAGCATTGACTGCTTTTTTCCCACATGCGTTCATTCAGACAAAACCCGGATTAGTACTAGGGCTCTGGAGAGAAAACATTTGGGTATAGTCCGGGATAGATATTGTGGATGTTTGCATTCACACATATAGCCCCTCTGAGTATACTCCAAAGAATATTTGGATTTTACTGTGTGTGAATGGGACTTTAGATAATTACTAGTATCACGTATGAAGCAATAGTTTGGCAGTATAAAGCGGATTTGTTGCACCCTGTTTATGCCTACAATGTAATGTAGATATTTTCAGGAATTTACCTGGATGAGCTGTTGTGTCAATGCAAACATTCACAATATTCGTCCAGGACTTTACCCAGACTTTTCTCCTCAGTGCCTTTGTACTAAATGTGCATTTCGTCCAAATGAGCGCATGTGCGAACATAGCAGTGAATGTTCAGCAAAATCAAATATATTGAAATACCTGCCCCATGTCTATTAACCTGGAACTTTTCTTCTATAGTGAGAGCGCGGCTTATAGCTACGTACATGTGTGAACTCTATATTATAGCTATAGGACTCATAACATGGGTCTTACTGTATTCATAAGCAGAGCACTCTCTCCTCTCCTCTCCTCTCAGGAGTGATTGATATGCAGTTGTGTATAAGTGTATGCACATCTACCTATCAATAATGATCTCAAGGGGTGAAGATAGGTGAGGAGAGTGTTCTGCTCATGAATACAACCAGACTACTACAATGAATGCAGTATATTCTGACACCCCTGTTAGTAGCAAAATGGTACAATATTTCTTGGGCTGTTTTGGCTACTAGTACAATGGAATTCTTGCTATAACATGCTTCCCTTACACAGGGTAGAATAATCTGCATTGATTATAAAAAGTAGAGCTCTGTACTACCGGAATAACAGTGTGTCTATACTTTAACAGCTTCTCTATACTTTGACTAAGTCACAGTGTTAGGGTCCATTCACATGTCCGCAAAATGGGTCTGCATTAGAGATGAGCGAGCATGCTCGTCTGAGCTTGGTGCTCGTTCGAGTATTACGGTACTCGTAAGTGCTTGCTGCTCGGACGAGTATCTTGCCATGCTCGAAGAAATGGCATCTCCCGCATTTTGAATTTTTGGCGCCTATAAACTCAGCCAACCACAAGCCAGGAGACTCTGCGGTACACCCAGCATCACGTGGGGCCCTTACATGTCGATAGCAGGGGTTGGCTGGCCTGATCAGGTGACCCTGGAATATACTAGTGACTGCCCGCGGTGCTCGGCTCAGATGCTGTCTGGATGTCATTAGGGACAGAGCTGCTGCATTTCAGGGAGAGTGTTAGGGCCTGGATTTAGTTCTCTGTTAGGCAGGAGTGATCTGAAAAGAACCCAACAGCCCTTCTAAGGGCTACAAGACATTTTTTTTGTCTCCTGGCTGGGCTGGCTGGCACTAGTAGTGCAGCTATCGCCATATATAACACTTTTTTTTATTGTTTTAACTCAGTGATACAAATCCATTTCATACAGCAGTGTGGAACCATTCTGTGTGTCACAGTTCAGCTGTCCACTCACCACAAACCACAATCCGTATTTTCTGTCCAGATGACCCATACTGTAAGTCACGTAATCAAATACAGTCTTTTGCTTTCACTGATACAGCTGCATTAGAAAAATCTCTGTGCGACATTTGTCGGGTTGCAGTCAAAATAGCCACAGTCAGCAGGGGCTGAGTTTGCTCTCTGATAGTTTCTGCACGTCACGTTAAAAAAAATATATATATAAAAAAAAATAAAAAAATATATATAAAAAATAGTTTTTTTGTTGTTTTATCTCAGTGATACAAATCCATTTCATACAGCTGTGTGGAACCATTCTGTGTGTCACAGTTCAGCTGTCCAGTCACCACAATCCATATTTTCTGTCCAGGTGACCCATTCTGTACGTCACATCAGTAAAAAAGGTTTTTGCTCTCACTTATACAGCTACATTACAAAAATCTCTGTGCGCCATTTGTCTGGGTTGCAGTCAAAATAGCCACAGTCAGCAGGAGTTGAGGTTGCTATCTGCTAGTTTCTGCACGTCACGTTAAAAAAATATATATATAAAAAAAAAAAAATAGTTTTTTTGTTGTTTTATCTCAGTGATACAAATCCATTTCATACAGCTGTGTGGAACCATTCTGTGTGTCACAGTTCAGCTGTCCAGTCACCACAATCCGTATTTTCTGTCCTGGTGACCCATTCTGTACGTCACGTCAGTAAAAAAGGTCTCACTGATACAGCTACATTACAAAAATCTCTGTGCGACATTTGTCTGGGTTGCAATTAAGCAGACCAAGTCTGCCTAATCTAATAGTTTCAGTGTAATTGCTCCATACTGCACCGTACGTAATAACATACGTAATTTTGCTCTAACTTATCCACCTATATAAAAATGACAATCCGTATTTTCTGTCCAGGTGACCCATTCTGTACGTCACGTCAGTAAAAAAGGTCTTTTGCTCTCACTTATACAGCTACATTACAAAAATCTCTGTGCGACATTTGTCTGGGTTGCACTTAAGCAGACCAAGTCTGCCTAATCTAATAGTTTCAGTGTAATTGCTCCATTCTGCACGGTACGTAATAACATACGTAATTTTGATCTAACTTATCCACCTATATATTTTCTTGTTCAGATTGAACAAGTTTGTGGGTTTCAGTACAGCAGGCCTATATATATATATATTTTTTAGATAATACACTTATATACAGAAAATGTTGAACCCCAGGGCTAAGGGTCGAGGACGAGGGCGTGGGCATTCAATTACTGCAGGGGGCAGAGGCCGTGGTCCTGGGCAGGGTGAGACAGTACCTGCTGATGAGGGAGCAGGGGAACACCGCAGAGCTACACTCCCTAGCTTCATGTCTCAACTTACAGGGACACGTAGTAGAGGACTGTTGAAACCACAACAGTGCGAACAGCTGATGTCGTGGATTGCAGACAATGCTTCAAGTAATTTGTCCACCAGTCAGTCTTCCACGCAGTCCACCCACGTTACCCAAGGGAGCACTCCTCTGGCTCCTCCACCTCAACCTCCTTCCCCCCAGTCTGCCCCCTCCCAGGAAAATTTGGAATGCGATCTGGCATACTCTGAGGAACTGTTTTCTGGACCCTTCCCAGAGTCACAAACCACTTCTCAGGTTGCTGCTGACCTCTTTCCCGATGCCCAAGTTTTCCAACTGTCGCAGTCTGTGGGTGATGATGATGATGACAATGTTGACTTAGTGGAAGAAGTGTGTAAAGAGGTGTCGGACGATGAGGAGACACGGTTGTCAGACAGTGGTGAAGTTGTTGTCAGGGCAGGAAGTCTGAGGGGGGAGCAGACTGAGGAATCGGAGGATGACGAGGTGACTGACCCAAGCTGGGTTGATAAGCTGAGTGAAGACAGTGCTTCTGAGGCGGAGGCGAGTGCTGCACCAGAACAGGTTGGAAGAGGCAGTGGTGTGGCCAGAGGGAGAAGCAGAGCCAGAGCTGGTGCATCAGCAGCAACTGTTTCACGTAGTGAAGCTCCCATGGCGAGGCCTAGATGTTCGCAAGTCTGGAGGTTCTTTAAAGAAAGTGAGGATGACCGACGTACTGTGGTGTGCAACCTGTGCCACACCAGGATCAGCAGGGGTGCCACCACGACTAGCCTAACTACCACCAGCATGCGCAGGCATATGAGTGCTAAACACCCCACTCAATGGAACCAAGGCCGTTCACCACCTCCTGCGGGTCACACCACTGCTCCTTCCCCTGTGTCACTCGATGCCTCTGCTAGTCAACCCCCTGCCCAGGACCCCGGCACGAGCGCCTCCCGCCGGAAAACCACACCTTCGCCTCCATGATCCTACACAGCGTCCACCAATGTGTCCCAGCACAGCGTTCAGCTGTCTTTACAGCAGATGCTGGAGCGCAAGAGGAAATACAGTTCCACCCACCCACATGCCCAAGCCCTCAACGTCCACATCTCCAAATTGCTGAGCCTGGAGATGCTGCCCTATAGGCTGGTAGAGACCGAGGCCTTTTGCAATCTCATGGCGGTGGCTGCCCCGTGGTATTCGGTCCCCAGCCGCCACTATTTTTCCCGATGTGCCGTCCCAGCCCTACACCAGCACGTGTCACAGAACATCATCCGTGCCCTGACCAACGCTGTTTCTGAGAAGGTCCACCTAACCACGGACACGTGGACAAGTGTAAGCGCAAGCAGGCGTTGCTCAAACTGCTTAGCTTAGGTGACAAAAGGCACACCGCCCAAGAGCTGTTACAGGGCATCATGGCGCAGACCGATCTGTGTCTGGCACCGCTGAACCTCAAGCCAGGCATGGTTGTGTGTGACAACGGGCGTAACCTGGTGGCGGCTCTGCAACTCGGCAGACTGACACATGTGCCATGCCTGGCCCACGTGTTCAATCTAATAGTTCAGCGATTCCTCAAGACATACCCCAATCTGTCTGATTTGCTCACCAAGGTGCGCCGCATCTGTGCGCATTTCCGCAAGTCGACCACAGATGCTGCCACTCTCAGGGCAGCGCAGTGCCGCCTACAACTGCCCGCTCACTGACTGTTGTGTGACATGCCCACACGATGGAATTCGACATTAAACATGTTATCCAGAGTTTACCAGCAGCGCAGAGCGATTGTAGACTGCCAGATGTCAACTTCCACCAGAA
This sequence comes from Rhinella marina, assembly GCA_900303285.1. Classification (NCBI taxonomy): domain Eukaryota; kingdom Metazoa; phylum Chordata; class Amphibia; order Anura; family Bufonidae; genus Rhinella; species Rhinella marina. The sequence goes on from ONZH01024659.1 coordinate 56,594, forward strand.
CTGGTAGTCAGGTCACTCAGATTCCTCAAGTCTACAATGAGGAGTGGACTTGGATGTATGATATCTGCCAGGTGTTGAGCAACTTTGAGGAGTCAACAAAGATGGTCTGCGGCAATGCCGCTATTATCAGCCTCACCATCCCGCTGCTTTGCCTGTTGAAAAACTCACTGCTCAGCATGAAGTCGGATGCTTTGCTCTTGTCACAAGAGACGGTGGAGGAAGATACGTCGCTTGATAGCCAGAGCACCCTCCGGTCTGTTTCTCAGCGCGTATCGGAGGAGGGGGATGAGGATGAGGAGGAAGAGGAGGAGAATGTCGGCGAGACAGAAGAGGGTACCAGTGCTCAGTCCTTAACTCTTGAGCGTGTATGGGCTGAAGAGGAGGACTTGGAGGAGGAGGAGGAAATGGAGAGTCAGGCCAGTGAGGAGAGGAATTTCTTGCATGTCGGGACTCTGGCGCACATGGCAGACTTCATGTTAGGCTGCCTTTCCCGTGACCCTCGCATTAGCAGAATTAGCCGATTACTGGGTGTTCACTCTCCTGGACCCACGGTACAAGCAGAACCTTTCCACTCTCATCCCTGTAGATGAAAGGAGTATGAGAGTGAATCAATATCAACAGGCCCTGGTGCACAAGCTTAAACAATCCTTCCCATCTGATGCCGCTAGGGCCAGAGGGCATGGTTCTGTGGGCCAAGTAGCGGGGGAGAGGAGGCGAGCAGGCAGCTTGTCCAGCACTGGCAGCGGAACGCTCTCCAAGGCCTTTGCCAGTTTTATGTCACCCCAGCAAGACACTGTCACCTGTCCCCAGTCTAGGCAGAGTAGCGGGGAGCTGTACAGAAAGATGGTGAGGGAGTACCTAGCTGACCATACCAACGTCCGGACCGATCATTCTACTCTATACAACTACTGGGTTTCAAAGCTGGATACGTGGCCTGAATTGGCGCTGTACACCTTGGAGGTGCCGGCCTGCCCTGCCGCTAGCGTGCTGTCAGAGCGGGTATTCAGTGCAGCTGGTGGCGTCATCACCGATAAGCGTACACGCCTGTCAACTGACAGTGCTGACAGGCTGATGCTTATTAAAATGAACAAAGCCTGGATTTCACCGGAATTCAAATCTCCTCGGGGGAAAGTAGCTAAAGATTAACATTACTTATGCATCCGATTCCTCTTCTCTACTCCTCCTACTCCTCCTCCTTGTCGTCTTTGCCTAATGCTGACCCAAAAACGCCATTTTTTAGAGGTCCAACTGGCACTCTTTTGCCACAATTTTTCTGGAGGTGCACCTACAGGCCCTCTTTCCAAACAATTTTTCCGGAGGTCCACCTACAGGTCCTCTCTGTGAACAATTTTTCCGGAGGTCCACCTACAGGCCCTCTCTCCAAACAATTTTTCCGGAGGTCCACCTACAGGCCCTCTCTCTAAACAATTTTTCTTTGCACCTAGTTGGGTGCTTCCCTAACATGTGATGGGTATGTGCCTCGCCTTTCTTGGTCTGGGTGAGCACAATTGCCATGAGGGTAACCATCAGGTTGTTGCCTGAGAATTTGGGTTAATGGTGGGATTAGGCAGCTTCAGAGGCATCCATGCATGCTGCCCCTGCTGTTTCCTGTCCATTTCCATGGTGTTTCCATCATTTTCTGATGTTTCCAGGTTTTCACCCAGCCTACCCTAGGCAGAGCTTTGGTCCCCTGCAAAAAATGCTCGAATCTCCTATTGACTTCAATGGGGTTCGTTACTCGAAACGAGCACCCGAGCATCGGGAAAAGGTCGTCTCGAATTACGAGCACCCGAGCATTTTAGTGCTCGCTCATCTCTAGTCTGCATCTGTTCCGCAATCTTGCTGAACGGGTGCGGAACCATTCATTTTCAATGGGGCTGCAAAAGATGCGGACAGCACAGCATCTGCACTTTTGTTCCATGGCCCCGCAAAAAATTAGAACATGTCCTATTCTTGTCCGGATCCACTGACAAGAAAAGGTATTTCTATTATAGTGACGGCCATGTACGGTCCGCAAAATGCAGAACGTACATGGACGGTGTTTGCGCACCACGAAAAAAGTTGCGGACGTGTGAATGGACCCTTAAAAGGAAAACCCTTATTGTGGACCATGAGTTTGTGCAATATCAATGATCCTTTTATTTGTAATATGCCATATGGTCTTTATCAGATGATTGGGAAACTAAATGAACACATACATGTTATAATTTGGAATATACAGTACAGACCAAAAGTTTGGACACACCTTCTCATTCAAAGAGTTTTCTGTATTTTCATGACAAAGAAAAATTGTAGATTCACACTGAAGGCATCAAAACTATGAATTAACACATGTGGAATTATATACTGAACAAAAAAGTGTGAAACAACTGAAAATATGTCTTATATTCTAGGTTCTTCAAAGTAGCCACCTTTTGCTTTCATTACTGCTTTGCACACTCATGGCATTCTCTTGATGAGCTTCAAGAGGTAGTCACCTGAAATGGTTTTCACTTCACAGGTGTCAGGGCTGGGATACACAGATAAGGGGTAGTGATCCCTAAGCTTAATCCCAACCCCTTTCCCTGCCTATTGCCCGCTCAGGCTAACCCCTGAGCCGACAACCAGAAGACTGAAAATACACTAACAAAAGTGCGGGGGATGGGAAGACAAACAAGACAGACAAACAAGAACCAAATGGGTAGTCAGGTAGCCGCATCAAAACCAGGAGAGTACGTCAGGAACTAAATCAGCAAGCAGAGAGAAGTAGTCAAAAACACGCCAAGGGTCAAAGAACATAAAGAGTCTAAACTGCAGAGCAAGAATGTCAAACCAGGTAGTAGCAAGGAAACTCCAAACACTGGCAGCTAGGTAAAAGTTAGAGGGCCTTAAATACCTAGCAGACCCCACCCAACCAGCTGACTGGGAGGAGAAGCAAGGAACAAAAACTTAACTCATGAGATACCAATGAATAGAAAATAAACAGACACTATATTGCTCGCGTTTTCTGGCGACCAGTAACAGGCCGCGAGCGAGAGTGCGCACCAGCCACGTCCCTGGCGCTTATAACCATTGCGCGTGTCCCCTGCCTGGGACGCGCATCCACAGCCAGAGACCGCCGGCTGGAGGAGGAGCCTGCCGAAATAGCGGACGAAGCCTGACCCCGGGCAACCACCTCGCCACCAGAGTCAGGGGCAGGACCAGCAGAACGGGTGCAATGACTGCCAGTCCTGACAACAGGTGTGCCCTGTCAGGCTTAATAAGTGGGATTTCTTGCCTTATAAATGGGGTTGGGACCATGAATTGTGAGGGGCAGAAGTCAGGTGGATACACAGCTGATAGTCCTACTGAATAGACTGTTAGAATTTGAATTATGGCAAGAAAAAAGCAGCTAAGTAAAGAAAAACGAGTGGCCATCATTACTTTAAGAAATGAAGGTCAGTCAATCCAAAAAATTGGGAAAACTTTGAAAGTGTCCCCAAGTGCAGTCGCAAAAACCATCAAGCGCTACAAAGAAACTGGCTCACATGAGGACCGCCCCAGGAAAGGAAGACCAAGAGTCTCCTCTGCTGCGGAGAATAAATTCATCCGAGTCACCAGCCTCAGAAATCGCAGGTTAACAGCAGCTCAGATTAGAGACCAGGTCAATGCCACACAGAGTTCTAGCAGTAGACACATCTCTACAACAACTGTGAAGAGGAGACCGTGTGCAGTAGGCCTTCATGGTAAAATAGCTGCTAGGAAACCACTGCTAAGGACAGGCAAGAAGCAGAAGAGACTTGTTTGGGCTAAAGAACACAAGGAATGGACATTAGACCAGTGGAAATCTGTGCTTTGGTCTGATGAGTCCAAATGTGAGATCTTTGGTTCCAACCACCGTGTCTTTGTGCGACGCAGAAAAGGTGAACGGATGGATTCTACATGCCTGGTTCCCACCGTGAAGCATGGAGGAGGAGTTGTGATGGTGTGGGAGTGCTTTGCTGGTGACACTGTTGGGGATTTATTCAAAATTGAAGGCATACTGAACCAGCATGGCTACCACAGCATCTTGCAGCGGAATGCTATTCCATCCAGTTTGCGTTTAGTTGGACCATCATTTATTTATCAACAGGACAATGACCCCAAACACACCTCCAGGCTATGTAAGGGCTATTTGACTAAGAAGGAGAGTGATGGGGTGCTACACCAGATGACCTGGCCTCCACAGTCACCAGACCTGAACCCAATCGAGATGGTTTGGGGTGAGCTGGACCGCAGAGTGAAGGCAAAAGGGCCAACAAGTGCTAAGCATCTCTGGGAACTCCTTCAAGACTGGTGGAATACCATTTCAGGTGACTACCTCTTGAAGCTCATCAAGAGAATGCCAAGCGTGTGCAAGGCAGTAATCAAAGCAAAAGGTGGTTACTTTGAAGAACCTAGTATATAATTCCACATGTGTTAATTCATAGTTTTGATGCCTTCAGTGTGAATCTACCATTTTCATAGTCATGAAAATACAGAAAACTCTTTGAATGAGAAGGTGTGTCCAAACTTTTGGTCTGTACTGTACATTATTAGACTAATTACAGGCGAAGGGAATAACATCAATTATATTGTGACAATAGCACCTGGGGATATATTTAAGCAGCAAGCAAACCTTCAGTCTTGGAAGTTTTGATCTGAGTGACTTGACTTTTGACAAGAGGCAAACACCTAGTTTTAATATTATAGTTAATCAATGCATTTATATACGGTAGTATCAATATCTTGCTCAAAAATGATTGAAAAGTTGGATCTATAGACATTAAGCATAAACAGCAGGATAACAGGCTGAACTGGTTAGACATATGTCTTTTTTCAACCTTACAAACTATGTTACTATGTTACTATTAGTCCATACAATGGAAACACAGATTTTGTAAACTTCTACACAAGAATTTTGACTTTGGGCTAAACCTAAGGGCAGGGGAGGTCTTGGGCACCACGCATCCTATGCCCTCACGCGCCGCTCTTGTGTCGGTGCCCAAGACCGCCCGCCCAGCTGTCACTTACTGCATTTGTCCGCCGCGACCTGCGGACCAGCCTCACTGCGGCTGCGCACACCGCACCCGCTCACTCTCAAGTCCGGAAGTGTAGCAGGAAGCTCGCACAGCCGCAGAGAGGCCGGTCCACACAGCAGAACACAAACTCTGCGGGTGCGCGTCAGTGTCCCAGGCTCCACCACGTGTCCCAGCCCGGCCAATAGAGAGCTGGGAGTCTGGGACACGCCATAGGCTGTGAGCAACCTTCACCCCCCCCCCTCCAATGAGTGATGGTCAGCAGCATGTGCCCCAGCTCAGCCAATGAAGAGCTGGGACATGCTGCTGACGTAATTTTAGTAAAAAAGCACGAGGAGGGCATCCTCCATGTTAGTCTAGTGCAGACCAGGTAGTTAGGAGCTAGGGAGCTGTGCTGCTGCTGTGTGTGAATCTGATTTTAATATTATATAGCACAGCACTGTAGTAGAGAGAGCCAGGAGCCAGGAGGACTGGGAGTAGTAGTGCTGCTGCAGGCTGCAGCTGCAGCTGCTGGATGTCACGGGGGAGACAAGGGAAAGTGTGCCCTGTACTGAAACCCACCTCTTTCCCTACCTACTTACAGTTGGAGCCCTAAGCGGCAACACCGTAACTTGGCGGCGTTCCCTATACTGCGTAAGTGCACAGGGAGGGAAAGGGATACACAGGGAGAGACCAAACACAGACAGTACAAACACAATAACAGAATGGTACTAGCCGGGTCAAATACAGGAGGTCACATCACATACAAAGGGTCAAGCAAAGAATAGTCAAAGTCCGAGTCCAAAATCCGAAATACCAAAATATCCAATACAGCAAGGTCACACACAGCACTGATCAAAGGGAGAAGACTAATCACAGGCACTGAGTGAGGAAGTTGCCATCTTTAAATAGCCCGCCCAGGATCATGTGATGTGGCCAGCATCACATGACCTGAGGCGGAGCAAGCTGTCAAAACAATATGTAAAATAGCCATGTGGTGTGATCAGCACCACATGGCTAAACCCAAACAGAGAATTAACTGATGAAGTGCTGGCTGACCAGACCAGCACTTCAATTCCCTACTGCTCGTCTCTAGGGGGGCGGAGAGGTCCGGCGACGCCGTGCAGAGGGAGGGCGACTTCGGCCTCCCATGACAGGCGCTGCATGAGGGAAGCGCGCCGCCTGCTTCCCATGACACTGGATCATCAGTGACAAAGACAGCCAGCTCAGGGTAGTTGACTTGTCTGTAATATATAGTGAATAGTGATAGAGAAGGGACAGAGAGAAATAAAACAGGAGACACAGAGGCAAACAGGAGAATATGACAAGTGTGTGAAAAACAGGAGAGTCAGATACCACAAGTGTGTGAAAAACAGATAGGAGAATCATATACGACACGTGTGTGAAAAACAGATAGGAGAATCATATACGACAATTGTGTGAAAAACAGATAGGAGGGTCAGATACCACAAGTGTGTGAAAAACGGATAGGAGAGTGATATACGATAAGTGTGGAAAAAACACATTCTTTCATTGTTTAACAGTGAGTTAATTGTTAATTGTTTGACAGTATTTTATTGTTAAAAAAGTCTTTGATGTGTGTGGGGGGGCGTGTCATTGGGGGGCGTGTCATCAGAGGGCGTGTCATCAGCGGCGTGACGCGTCATTGGGGGGGGGGGCGGACATAACTTCGCTTAGGGCCCCAAAAATGCCAAGACCGCCCCTGCCTAAGGGTGTTATCCTTTTGGCTTTCTAGGATTCACCCTTTAACCCTTATACAGGGATCTGGACTTCGCTGTAGGGAACCATCAGACTGCTACCTCCTGGAGTAGGGCAGAGTTTGCGTAAATCCGTGAAACAAGACAGAAGTCTGGGATGGAAGCAGAAGGTCACAACGGTAAACAGGCAAAGGTGGGTATATGGGCAGACAACAGGAAACAGCACACCTTTGCAAGGAAGCTATTTGCTCAGGCAGGGAAAGGCGGTCAGCAGCATAGAGTTATTGCAGAAGCTGATTAGCAATTAGAAGAAGCTGTGCAGCAGCACACAGACCAAGGAGAGAAAGGGAGTGGTAGTGAAGGCAAAGATAGGAATATTAGTTTTTCAGTGAGTATTGTTCCTAATAGAAGTAGTGGATCAGCATGGACCACCAATGTCACAACATGGATGATGTTTTACTGAATAATATTATTTGTTTCCCAGAAGGACCTTTGTGGAATCAAGGTGGTATGTTCAGGTCTAAACACTCAGATGTAAGAAGTCTATTTATGGTACATAGAGTAGAAATACAAAGTTTCTAAATGCAATTGGGGAAATTGTTGTTTCTATAATGTGAGTTGTCAGTATTTATTGGAAAAACGCAGCCAAGCAGAATCTTCCCTTCTGACGGGAAACAAGTTGCTCACCAGGCTTGCCTTGTCAGTGAGAGTTAAACCAGTCACTGATCCTAATTCTGACACTGTTGTTGGAGCATACCAATTTTTTATCGCTACATGACTTGTCAGGTTGAATATGCACTGCATGGGTAACCTAGAAAACGTCTTAATCACTAGACGCCACCGAGCACTTGTTTCAAATTAATTCATATTGTAATTTTTAAAATTAATATCCTGACTATATTGACTTTTGCAGAAGAAAAGATTATTATTGGAATTACACCTTTTATTTTACTTAATATTTTCTTAGATATTTGTTGCATTTCCATTACAATATAGACTGTATTCAATAAACGTATAAATATAAATCTATTCTTGAGTAGAACTATTAGTTATTTCTACCTGTGGTAGAATTTCAGTATATGAGGTACATGCATTGGTCTAAAATATTTGTTATCTAACTTTAGGGAGAGGATTTTCAATAGATATTGAAATCTTAGTATTCTGAGTGTTGATACAGTAGCACTACTTGACCACCAATCAGACATTAATGGGCTTGTCTGAGTGTTTAAAGCTGATAACCTCTCCTCATTATCGGGACCTCCACTTGTTAGCTGTTTGAACTGGCCATGGAGCTCTGGGGAGCACTGCGGCCTCTTCCTAGGCCAGCAACGTTAGTTTCAACGGTTACATGGCCTATTCACAGGGCAGTCCCATTCAAGTGAATAGGGCCGAGTGGCAATACAAACTACAATAGCTATCCAATGGATGGTGCTGTGCTTGGTAAGCTGTGAGCACTGTGGCCTCATCATACAGCTAATCGTTGGGGGCGCTGGGCGTCAGACCTCTGCCGATCAAATACTGATGACCCATCCTTTGGATAGGCCATCAATTTTAATCCCTTGGAAAACTCTTTTAAAGTGATTACGTTCTGGTTACAGTGCTACTATCATCCATGGACTATATGTGGTTTTGAAGCTCAGCCTCTCTGGTTGAGCTTATGAACTAGACATTGACCATAGGCGACACATGATGGAATAAAGCAGGCATATTTTTCTGATCTCATAAAACCATTTGCAGCATGCTCTCATTATTCCCTGTGAGAAAACTCCTTGCTCTAGCCCACAACTCACCTAAACTATCTCACCACATTTATGTTTTTCACATTCCAAAAACATACTGTATTTGAACCATGATAAAATAGTGTAAAACCATTCCTACAAGGCACTGACCTCCCATAAGTCAGTAATACAATACAGTATTAAAATATATGTGATTAAATTAGTCTTATGATGCAAATTTGTTAAATAAAATATGACTCATTTTTCTTAAAAAGTCCCTCTGAAGCGATCATGCCACATTCTTCACTCCCCACTTTCAACTCCTCTGCTTCCAATACCTATCAGTAGATCTAGTTATACTGTAAATGTTAAGAAAACATTGAAACGCAAAAGCCCAAGATCTGACAGAATTTGTTAAATGTTTTTTTTAAAGCAGAAGATTAAAGAGCCTGTAGGCCACTGACCACCTTAATGAGATGTTTTTAAAAAAACATACTATTACAATTTCATCCTTCTGCCCATCTATGTATTGTGAATACTCCTTTCAATACCTATGGGTATTCCATATGCGAACAGATATGTTTTCTGCTGCTGTTACCACCACACTACAAATTACTACTGTCATGATTAATAATCACAGTAAGAATAACATGAAATAGTTTACTCCTTTCTACCTTTAGGTTCAGGCAGAACTTTATGCATTAAAGGGGTTGTCCGAGATATAAAAAAAAAATATATAGTACATTAAATCTGATGGGCATATATAACTAAGTTAAGCAAGTTTTAGGCAAAAAAAAAATCTATATTTCCTCATTTCCCTGGTTCTCTTCTGGTCTTTGTTTACCTGCAGTAATAACAATCTTTGCCCCTCCCCCTGCTCTGCTCTGCAAATGCTGCCCTGAGTGACATGTCTGCTGGGATACTCAGCAGCATGTTGTATGTGTAGGACTACAAGTCCCAGCTGTACAATGAGACTGCTGATACACACAGGATCTTCCCCCTACCTGTTCTTGTACAATACAATACTCTCCAGATCAGCTGCAGTCAGCTTTGTGTCTGTAGGGTGAGGAGAGCAGATCCTGTGTCTCTTTACATCTGCACCTGCTGTTGTAAAGCCTTCAGTGTGTTCTGGCTGAAGGGGTTAATGTTTTATCTGAAAGAATCCAGGGAGAGAGCAGATAGCAGGAGCCCGGCAATGCAGGGGGGGCATGGCCAGCACAGTGATGTCTCGTGTACAGGCTCTGTCCACAAATAAAAGATTAGCAGGGAGGCAAGCTGACATCACAGGTCATGTGACCCTCATTGAAACCCGAGAAACCAGCAGCTTTAGAAGCAGAAAGTGTATGGAAAAGCTGTTGTATTTGACTAGTTAGAAACATACAAAGGACAAAAAAATAACTCGGACAACCCCTTTAAGGCAATAGACATTACTTACCCATAGACAATCCGTGTGTGTAATGATATGTTGGCTCACCTTTCCTGATGGCTGTTGTTTTCCTCATAGCCAACACTTTACAATTGTGCCAGTGCATGTTGCCCTGACTACAGCAAATCCCCATGTGCCCTAAGTTTCATAAGAATCCTTCTCAAACCACTCTTGGCCAGAGCAATGCGATCTAATTTGTTCCCATACTGCTACTGTGTGTTTTCATACTGCTTGCTACGACTAGGCTTATTTTCCCAACTTCGGTTCTATTGTCTGCTACCAGCCCTGAACTCAGCCTGATGTTCCTTAATGACTGAATCCTACCTTCCTGTCATAAAGTATATTACTGGCTTAACAAATAGAGCTTTCACTCTCATACTTTGCACTGGCCACTAGAATCTTAGGAACCACGGTTTTTCGCCCATTAACATGTATGCAAGGATGTGGACTTTGCTGCTGGTAAATAGCTGGGTCAAAAGGAGGGAACTACAAGAACAGCAACCAAAAACAGAGGCCATGTCCAGGTCAATACTAGTAAGATAAAAGGAAGTTTAATTCAGGAGAGGAGTCAAGAGAGCAGGGTCAGAAATTGGGAATCCAAAATAGCAATCCAATAATAAACCACGTTGCAGGATACATTAAATTGGCACAGGTATTCAGGCAAGCCAGCTTAAAGTAAAGCATACTGTACAGCCCCTGATTAGTCTGCTGTATGAGCCTCTTGTTGGCTGGACAGACTTCCAAATTGGTGGAACAGTTGAATTTTGCTCCCCAAAAGATCAGGGCGGTGGTGGCTGGTCAGAACAGATTGCACAGGTCTACAGAGAGGTGAGTATGTTATGCTCAATCCACCTATGCTCCATCTGACCCTGATTTTCTCCTTTTGTCCTGGTACTGTGATTCTTCAACTCACCTGGGTGACAGCTGTGGCTAATAGAGACTATACCAGGCATAGTAGCTTGGTCATTCTGTGTTGGAAAGTCCATACGTCCACGTGGGAATTAAGGGTGAAGAAAGACCATGGTTTCACGAGTCCCTATAATAAATAAACTTTAATGACAATCAATAATGGTATAACTTATAATGGATGAACTGGGCCGCAATGTTTATTAAGGCTTACGTAAGTGTAATCAATAAACAAATTACTTTTGATAATATAATTAATTAAAACCTGAATAATGAGCAATGCTGGCTGATTAAAAACCCCCATTAGTAAATCTTGAGATTGTTGAAATAGCCAATATAAGGAAGGGTGGACATTTTACTGGTCTTCTGATTGTCCAAAAGACCTTCTCAGATGCACCGAATAAATCTTCCCACTCTTTTTACCAATCTCCAATCAACTGCTGTTACCAAGGCTTAGATACCAATGGCAGAATAGCCAGAACATGCTCATGCTGGTGCACAGTGGACCCAAACTTGACCTCAACACATAGGTATGGAACAAAGGAGGGTGGGGAGAAAGGGAGAAGAATCAAGCACCACAAACACATATCTAGTAAAATATTAAATAAAATTAGCTCCCAAGGTGCCTGTGAATCCATTAGACTCTTTTCCCTAATTTAGACCTAAACCAAAATATTAGTGACCAATAGGGTCCTCTTCTCCAGCAGGATAGTGTTGCAGCCTATATTCACCATTTCATACAGCCTGCCATTCTCTTTTCTTTCAAACTCATCAAATCTAACATATTTGTGAAGCATATCAAGGTAGAGACCCATAGATGTCTATGGGCACTGTATTACCCATAGGTTGCACAGAGAATATGCAATGCACTTGTGTGCATGAGACATTAGTCCAATTTACCAATGCTTTCATCGCATTAAGGGCTACCTACACTAACTGCTAACTAAAAGTATGATAATTTACCACAAAGAGTAAGGATTTGAAGCCGTGCTATACATCATACAAAGAGTCTTTTTCCTTTTTTTTAACCTAAAAGATTCATGAGCATGCACTACAAGATTGATCATAGCTTGCCAGCCAATGGTTCATTATCAAGAAAATATTTATATTTTTATACGGAATGGAGATCTATTTCAGCAATATCTTTCAGCTATGTGTGGCGTGGGAAATCACTATTTAACACATTGCTGCTATATGTCATCGGAGAGAATGTTTTATGGGTTATAAATGTGCTGAGTGTCTGACATTATCAAAGGCATTGGGAAGTCCAAAAGTGTGAGAAACAGAAGCACATTATCCACTAATAGAATGAGCTGCCATCCTACAGTCGACATTTATAAGTTACCTGAAGTTTAGATGGATTACACCTTTCTGCTGGGTAGAAGGTTTAAGAATGACTTAATCTTCATTTGCCCCAAGCAAGTTGAAAAATGACCCAGAAAAGCAACCTCCTGTGGCTGAGTTTAACTCAGCAAAGGCTTTTTTATCACCATTGAAAAAGATATTATTCATTTTTTTCTCTTTTGGGCTTTCTAATTCATTGTACATGTTATGATACAGAAGACATGCAGTAAAAGAACAAAAAAAAACGAAAGACTCAAAACCTGAAAGGCACTAAACAGTTGTAAAAGTACTAAAATGGAAGAATAAAATAAAATTGAATGCCTGTAATAAAACATGCAGAACACATTTAGCTTCTTGCAAGTTTAAATGTTAGATTTAGAGATGACATAAGAATTATAATATATTTTATATCGCAACTTTTATAAACGGTCATGATTTTTAATACATTTAAACTTTTTATCTACCCTACTGGTGGTAACCAATTTGCCGTTTTATTACATCAAGCATCTGCAGTCAGAAGGAGAATGCTAGCATTAACGTAACTCATTTTACAGAACATTGCAGCTTGTTGTGCTGGCTGATTTAATATTGTGAAAAAAAGTTTTATTTTAGTGATTATGTTTGCAGAATAGTAAGAAAAAAGTTTAAAAGTATTGCTATTTGATAAAGCCAGGTTCAGACAACCTCTGGCCTATGTTGTTTCTCAGACTGTATAACAGCGATACCCAGCTGGTAGTCTGCACTCCTTATGGCACATGTGTGTACTGGAAAGGCCAGACCCAGAGAGACTGGATAGGGTACAATGACTTTTAAAGGGCTTGGCTGGTTCACAAAATACAACTGCTGGGGGAATCTTAGATAAACGAGTTCTCTGGGAATTATTTAAAATGGCTGCCAGGAACCTTTCCTAGACTGTGAGCAGGACTGGTTGCCTCCCCTTGCAGGGTTGCCTAGGGAAGTGAGGGGGTAGAGCATCACTGCACTACACTCCGGTAGTTGCCAATACTACACATTTGTGAGTTTTCCTGTCAGGCTGCTCAGCCATGATGATATATTGTAGGCAAGATCTCATCATTAGCATCTATTGTAGATGTGTAGTGAGGCCTTGCCCGTTCCCTCCCTTGGTAGTTCTGCAAGGTAACTAGTCCTGCTTACATTTTATGTAGTCACAGAAAACCCCTTTAATAGAGGTGCTCACCTATAAAGGACCCTCGTTTATAGCCAGAGAAAGAGTGGTTAACAACCGTCTCTTGCTCAACTGAACCCAGCATGTTCGCGCTTCATTTCTCCAGGAGTGACACTTGAAGGAAATAGTACACTTTCTGTCAGGTTTACCCTGCATGTTAAAGCTGATCACTGGGGTTCTAAAGGATACTACGTGCTAGGGTCTCAGTGGTTAGCTCTGTTGCCTTGCAGTGTTGGGGTCCTAGATTTGACTCTGACGAAGGACAACATCTGTATGTAGTTTGTATGTTGGCATGGGTATCCTCTGGGTATTCCGGTTTCCTCCCACACTCCAAAGACATACTGATAGAGAACCTAGATTGCGAGCTCCATTGGAGGCAGAAAGAATTGATAATGTCTGTAAAGTGCTGTGGAGTATGTCAGCGCTATATAAGCAAGTAATATAAAATAAATACTACCCCTTTATAATGAGCAGGCAGAAACAGTCCTGCACATACAACACTCTAGTCCTAGAGTGTAAGTGTGCTGTCATCTGACACTTCATCTGTCCGTATACTCATAAAAACAGCAGAGACCAGTGCTTAAAGGGGTTGGCCACTTTGTTAGCACTTATTAAAACTCTAAAGAATGCAGGGAGACAATAAACTTCCTAATATATCTTCTACAGCAGATCTGCCTGGTTCCCATGCTATTGGCAGCCATGCCCCCTCTGTGCTGCTCTCATAGCTGCCTGGCTTGTCCATGCCTGCATGTGCACTAGTCCATGGAAGGAGTGTGCTGCTCCTGGGTCCTAAAGGTACCCTGCTTGTGTCAGAGAAGTTTCCTTCTGCTGTGACTGCAGTCCTGACTATACAGGGCTGAAGGGGCTTAGCAGAGAAACATGTTAGAAGCTGAAATAAAGAAACTTTGCAAGAGGAAGAGAGACTGAGGAGAATCTGTGATGGACCTCACTGACTGCAGTGATGTAGCAGAGCCAGGAAGGTGCTGTGGACAACAAAGTGTGAGCAATCCTAGTGTCTGTCCTGTCTATGACCACTCTGCAATGTGATCTTATCACAGACATGTTTATTCCAGCCAGACCAACAGGTCAGGAGCTTTAACCCCTTCTGAGTTGTCAGTATGGCTGAGGTCAGTGATAGCAGCAGTCACTGATGTCATCTGTAAATATGCGCCCTCTCCTTCCTGCACACTGTATATAGTGATACATGATGCCCACAATACAGTGATATGTGATCACTTTATACTGTATATAGTGATGTGTGACCCCCTGTATACAGTAATAGTTGACACCACCACCATACACTGTATATACTGATGTGTGACCCCCCACCACTGCATACAGAGATCTGTGAACCCCTGTACAGTGACCCCCTTTATACTGTATATACAGATGTGTGACCCCCTGTACATTATATATAATGATGTGTGACCCCCTGTACACTGTATATAGTGATGTGTGACCCCTGTATATTATATATAGTGCCATGTGACTCCCTGTACATTATATATAGTGATGTGTGACCCCCTGTGCATTATATATAGGGATGTGTGAACTCCTGTACATTATATATAGTGATGTGTGACCCCCTGTACATTATATATAGTGATGTGTGACCCCCTGTACATTATATATAGTGATGTGTGACCCCCCTGTACATTATATATAGTGATGTGTGACCCCCTGTACATTATAGTGATGTGTGACCCCCTGTACATTATATATAGTGATGTGTGACCCCCTGTACATTATATATAGTGACTTGTGACACCCCTGTATGTTATATATAGCTATTTGACTATACTCATTTTCCTTTTTCCCCCAGATAAAGGGTAGTCATATATTCATAGATGATTGATGGGCTGTCAGCTAGGAGCAGGTCGTATGATGATAGACAGGAGGCTCCTCTGTATGTCAGCAGATCGATTTGTGCAATCCGTGCATCTAAACAGAAATCTATGACAGCTCAGAGCTGCCATAGATTTCTGGCTTCATTTGAGTCAGAAAACTGGTGAAAATGAACATAAATTTGTTGGGGTGACTGGTTCCGCCCTGTCTCTGCCATTGTCACGCCCTTTAAAAAAAAAAAAAAGCGCAGTTAAAAATTTGCAAACACATAGAGGGAGATTTATTAAAACTGCTGTAAAGGAAAACTGGCTTAGTTGCCCATAGCAACCAATCAGATTCCACCTCTCATTTTCCAAAGGAGCTTTGAAAAATGAAAGGTGAAATCTGATTGGTTGCTATGGGCAACCAAGCCAGTTTTCCTTTACACCAGTTTTGATAAATCTGTCCCATAGTTTGCAACTTTTTAACGCCACTTTTTAGGAACAAGGGAATTGATACCCCCCCCCCCCTGCCCATTCTGTTTTTGGCTTACATCCAGTGGCACAACTAGAAATGACTGGGCCCCACAGCAAATTTATGAAAAGGGTAACCCCCCCCTCCTTTACTGTTGGGACTGGGGTGTTCTTTCTATTGCTATGTCTGTACAACAGTTATTCACTGATAACTGGGTTATTGATATTATCTAAGGGGCTCTTGTCTCTATGGGAACACAGGTGGGCAGGGAGGTCATGTGACTGCTCCTCTAGACATGCTTGCTGCAGTGCATGCTGGGATTGTTACTTTCCCTTTGCAGCTGCTCCTCCCACACAGCCTGTCTGAGGGAGCTCCTCCAGGGAAGTGTGTCATGGTGAACAGGTTAGATAAATGACGTACAGCCAGTACATGTCACCTGAGAAATACTTCATAGTGTTGGCTATTGTCTGGGGGAACTTTGGATTTTTGATACTTAGGGTGGCCAACCCCTTTAACCTTTGTGTCTGATATAGATAAGGATGAGGATAGTGGTGTAGGAGCTAAAGGCCTTCATACACATTAGTGTATTGTTGGTCACTGCCAATCACCTCCTTAGGGCTTGGCAGTGACCTGAGAATGCACTCTTCCTTCCCTCAAGGCACACCAGGATGTTGGGGTTCCAGGTAATGGTACTTGGGTGTCCTCGGTGGTATGAGTTTGGTACAGGTGCACTGCAGAAGATGTAGGTGCTGTGGCTGACGAATGGTGTTGGAGTCAGTAACCAGACCAGTTGTAGAAAATAGACAAGTCTCTCTTTACTGAGGTGCACAATGGGAATTGTAGTACATCCATGTGTATCAAAAACAGTTCCAAACAATTTGCAGTACATATCTCCCCTGATAGCAATGTATGAATATAGGCAATATAGGATATCTTTTTCTCTCTGTGTAGAATCTAAGGCTGCCAATAAACATCAACTAGTTGCAGACTTGGTGCTTAGGGCTTGCACTGCAAGTAGGCAAGGAAAGCGGGTTGGGTTCCAGTCAGGGCTTTCCATGTGCATGTTTCTTGCCTACTGTGCTGACACACCCACTAAAACTAGGGTCGGAGCTAGGTCCAACTCTTAGCCTCCTAAAAAAGGCATAATCAGAATTGTTATCCCTGATCTATCCACACAAAACCATGCGGGTTGCAATACATTAGAACAATAAACAACCCTATTCTGGGGTACTACAGGAGCTTCTCCCTCTGCCCCATCTGCAGAAAAACAAAACAACTGTTTTCCCAAAGTTGTCCTATAATTTCAACATCAAAGGTTTTAATCAGTGGGGGGTCAGAGTGCTGAGTAAGCCTTATCTCCTTGTCTAAACCCTTGCCTCCCCAGCTAAAAATTGAATAGATCAGCAGCACATGAATTACTGTGTTTCAGAAGTATTTTGAGTTTTTAGAAGTATGATGTAGTGTGTGTAATTTTATCTCCTGTTTACTTGTATTATTCATTCTTGGATTTAGTGATCTTTTAAAGCGGAGAACTTTTGATGTTTATTTTTATAGGTCAAGATAATAAGATGCCTTGCCTAACCAAACTGGAAATGCATCCTGTAAGTTGGTGCCTATACCAAGGACCATCTATAAGGCAGATATTTGCACTTCATTTTCCATACTAAAATTATGCCTCAAATAACAAAATAATGCAGTTTGCAGGAATGGAATTCTTTTTATAATGCCTCCTACATTTATTCACCTCTTAAAACCCCAATATTCTGCATATCCAGGGCCGGCGTTAGGGGCTCCGTAAGGGGACCCCTGTCTGAATGGCTCTCTGCTGCAGCGCTCCGCTGTTCCCGGCATAGTTTCTCCCCCCTCTCACCTGACCTCCCAGACTCCACTGTCTGTATTAGCATCCTGACATCGAACATTCGGTGTGGGTGGAGCTAACATAGCTTCGCCCCCACCCTTTGCCTGCACTTGCTCCAGGCTGGAGGCCCAAACCATACTGGGATGACTGGGCCTTCTGCTGGCTGTGACCTCAGCTCCTGGACTGCTGGCTGCTCCCAGGACCCTCTCTAATGAAAGCACAGGGCCTGTTCCCTCTCTGGCTGGTAAGTCCATCATGCAGCAGTGTCTGTGGAGGAGGGAGGTGCACGGCTGCTGGGGGTCACACCTTCATTGTAACAGCCCTGCCCTGTCCTCATATACTGATGGTCTCTGACCTGTGAGCGTCCTGCGCAGAGGCAGACATACGCCTGTGCAGCCGGTTTGGCTGCACAGGGGCCCAGTGTGACAGGGGGGCCCATGCGAGGTCTGGCAGCAGTAGGAGATGAGCGCTTCCATTGTGGAAGCGCTCATCTCCATATTCATCTGTATCGCCGTCCTCAGGACAGCGATACAGATGATTGCAGGGCAGGGGAGAGGCGTTTCCCTTACCTGCTCCTCTGATAGGCTGCAGGCCTAGTGCCTGCAACCTATTAGAGACCGGCTCAGGCGGCACGATGACGTCATCGCGCCACCTGAGCCGAACGGCGCGGGACACAGGCCGGAAGAGGCCTGCATCGCATCGTTGACAGGCCCATGAAGGTAAGTATAACTGTTTATTTTATCTTTTTTTTTATTAACGTTACGCTTTTGCCCAGTATGGAGGGGGCATTTTTATCTATTAGGGGGCATTTACTGGCACACATGGGGGAAAGGAGCACTATGGGGACATTATACTGGCACACAAGGGGGGGGAAGGAGTACTATGGGGGCATCTACTAGCGGGCATTATACTGGCACACACGAGGGAGAGGAGCACTATGGCTAAAGTAAAAAGGCTAAAGAGATATAATATGGCAGTCTACAATCAGCTGCGGTGGTTGCAACCGCTGTCTGTGCCTACAGAGTCCTGTCAGACTTCTGGTCCAATATTTCATGATTTGGCGTCCCACTTTCAATTTTGCCCAGGGCCACACTTTGTCTAAAACCAGCCCTGTGCATATCTAACATGTAATTACACTCCTGGCCTGTGCTAAGTATTCCCAAACTAAGGCATAACAAATACTAACAGTATGTTGAGATTGTTACCCTTTGTGGATGTGCTGCTTTCTTCAGAGATGTTCGGTTTGCTTCTGTCTTTAATAAACTATGAGTGTTTGACCTCTTGGAATAGTCAGCTGCCTGGGATTCTAGCTCTCATTTTCAAGACAAACATTATACTATGACCCCATGGCAGCTATTCTGCTCATGAAGGCTTTTATACATGTTTTAGGTTAGTCCAGTAATTCAGTAGACTTTGAACAGAGAATTATTAAAGGAGTTTGGGTTTTAACATAGAACAAACATACAAATTTATGCTGCAGGCTCCCATGTAAGATATTCAAACAACTCACATCAAAATGAAGATTTTTACAGAGCAGACATGCAGTAGTCTTCTTATTAGAATGTGGATAATGTTATAAATGATTAAAATTAACCAAACATTAACAAAATAGCCCACTAGCTGACCATAATACCTATGGTGGGTCAGTATTGCGACGTTTTTGTCTGCAATCTTCATTCCTGAATTAATTTTAGACCCCTTGATATTAAAATTGAAACCTGCTTACAGTTTCATACCCTTCTCATGTGGACATGACCATCCCAGTGATACATATCATTCATGTCAGGTCTGGGTTTCCAGGATGTTGCTTTCTCATTTAAACTACCTTGTGTGTTCTTTTCTGCCTATCTTCAGCCTGTGTGGATTCTTTCTCCCCTCTCCACATACATCTGACATATGCAATTGTCTCTCACTCCCTGCTGCTATCTCTAACACTAAGAGAAGGGACAATAGAGAAACCCATTCAAACAGAAACAGTGTCCTGACAGATTAATGTTAGGTTCACAGAGTGGTGAGGGTGGGAATCGCATGAGGAATTCTATGTTTCACCAACACAGTGGCCCATTATGGAAGCACTCACTAGTATGTAATAGGTGCCAGGAGCAGGGAAACATACTTACCCTCCTGCGCTGCAGCTCCGCTCCGGGTCCGGCGCTCCTCTGTCTTTTCCTGGCGGCGCTGCACTGCCCTGACCGCGTACAGCGTCAGGACGTAGTGCGCACTTTCTGACCTGACGCTACACGCAGTCAGGTGACAGTGCAGCGCCGGCAGAGAAGACAGAGGAGAGCCGGACCCGGAGCGGAGCTGTGGCGCAGGAGAGGTAAGAGAGTTATTTTATTCTGATGGGGCTGATCTGAGGTCTGATGAGGGCACAATGGGCTGATCTGAGATCTGATGGGGGCACAATGGGCTGATCTGAGGTCTGATGGGGGCACAGTGGGCTGATCTGAGGTCTGATGGGGGCACAATGGGCTGATCTGAGGTCTGATGGGGGCACAGTGGGATGATCTGAGGTCTGATGGGGGCATAGTGGGCTTGTATGGGGGCACAATGGGCTGATCTGAGGTAAGATGGCGGCACAGTGGGCTGATCTGAGGTCTGATGGGAGCACAGTGGGCTGATATGGTGGCACAGTGGGCTGATTTGAGGTCTGATAGGGGCACAGTGGGCTGATATGGGGCACAGTGTGTCACGAATGTACTTGCGTCAGGTTGCAGGCGTTCGGCTAGGCTTTCAAAAGTGACATAATTTGACGTTTTCCTCTTGGTTTGGTTGCTGTTTACCACACTCCTTCCCCTTTTCTGTTGCGGGTGTAGTAATCATATTTTGTCTATTTATCCCTTCCTCTCCCAGTATTCCTTGCGGTTTATACTTTCTGCTGACATTGTTGTGTGTGGTGTTGTTCTCAGTTGAGATCCGGTTGCTGCAATATCTGCATTAGGATAACTGTCATTTTCCCTATTGTGTTTATCCTACTTTTCCCTGTTGTGGTTTTGCCTTCTGGAGTTTCCTGTTCATCCGTCCTTTTGGAGGAACGGGTTTACTCTTTCTCCTGTCTCAAGCTGCAGGGTTGTACAGGGTCAGTTTGTTATTAGGTTCCTGTGTATGAACTCTCCTACCACTAAGGCCTGTTCATACTGGTAGTCAGCCAGGGCCTAGTTTCAGTGATTCCTGCTGGAGGTGACCATTTCCCTTGTTTGGTCTTTTCCCTTCCCTCTTACGCTTGGTGTGGCTATACCCTCCACACCAGAGCGTGACACAGTGGGCTGATCTAAGGTCTGATAGGGGCACGGTGGGCTGATATGGGGGCACATTGTGCTGATCTGAGGTTTGATGGGGGCTGAGTGGGCTGATCTGAGGTCTGATGGGGGACTGAAAGGGCTGATCTGAGGTCTGATGTGATGTCCTGAAATTTATGGGGGGTCTGATGAAAAATATTTTATCTTATTTTCCTACTCTAAAATCTGGGGGGCGTCTTATCATCGGGTGCGTCTCATAAAGCGAAAAATACGGTAAGTCATTGCCATTCAAACACAAAAATGGCTTTATTTTAGCATGTGAGGTGACATCACTGGATCCAGTGGGAAAATAGAACTGGGCAGCAATTGGGACATCTGTCCTCCTTCTCTGGGACTTCTTTGTGGCAGCTAGGCCTATGTTTGTCATCATCCTCATCAGTTACTTGTTCTCTCTCTGGGACTCCTCCTCCTTCGCTCTGTTGTCAGTCATCAATATTGGAATGTTTGGCCAGAAAACAATGCCCACAGAGAGGCTGTCACAGCCATCTTGATTGAAGAAACCATTTAAAATCTTACAATGACCTCTACATAACTTTGGAGCATCGACTAAATCTATGCCAGCTCCCTTGCTGGATTAAATTTGTAACATTTGTTACACCTAAAACAGGCATAGAAA
The DNA here is from genome assembly GCA_900303285.1 of Rhinella marina. Taxonomy (NCBI): domain Eukaryota; kingdom Metazoa; phylum Chordata; class Amphibia; order Anura; family Bufonidae; genus Rhinella; species Rhinella marina. The sequence continues at coordinate 77,957 of ONZH01024659.1, forward strand.
ATGATCAATGAGACAGGCCTGCTGGCCAGTCCCCTTTCCTACTGACGCCATGCCCCCTTTTTTAGACTTGGCGGTAGCAAGGAAAGGTCGCAGGATGTGCGCCAGAAATACACCAAAAACAGGCGAATGTGTGTTTTTAAACATGCCGATTAACACCATCAACCATATGCTGTGCTGTGACGTTTGCTCATATATATGTACATATACTATAGTATAGATGTACAGTTAATTTAGGTCATCAGACTGCAGGATTTGTGGTTATACTATGGGCACAAATATGGCCTGTATTACACTAGTGTAAAATCGCCCTTTGTTAGAGCATACAGTATCCAAAGTTAATGTGACAGGGTTTTTTTTTTTTGTACAATTTTAGAAGGTTGTTCACTGTAGTAGATAATTCTAGATGAGAAAGTACAGATGGAAAGGCCCATAGCAACCAATCAAATAACCACTTTCATTTTTAAAGGAGCATTGGAAAAATGATAGCTAAAGTCAGTTTGGTTACTATGGGCAACTGCTAAATTTTTCTTGTTCACCAGTTGAGATAAAAAAAAACCCCTCATTACATCTTCTGCTTTTGGGAAACATAGTCACATTTTTAGTGATACCTCTTGAAGAGGGGTGATGCCAGGTGATTTTCCTAACTTCAGTGGGATCTTTTGATCCCATTAAGAAAGCTTGAATCCATAGTATCTATACTTGCATCGTGAGCTGTAGGGAGTCCTGAGCAAACTCTTGTCCAATTACAAGCTGATAAAATGCTCTATGCTACTGTTCGAGCTGCTGAAACTCCTCAGCAAACTCAGCCCTGGCTGTCTCAGCAACAGATCAGACATGATGTTTGCAGAAATGCAAAGACTTCTGTACATCAAGTTATTCAACGTGCTAATTAGTGAACTGTCATGCATGATGCTGCATTCAATTATGATCCAACCAGAGTATACACCCAAAATAGATTGGTTGTAATTGGCAAAATGGAAATTCCATGCACTTTCTGTGCAATGTTAAGGGGGCACCAGGAATGTGCTACTCTGGAGCAAAGGTACAGATTCCAGAGTCACAGACTCTTCCAGGGCCAATCAAATCATTGTGTAAAGGTCTTGCGAGTTGCATTAGGTAAAAACCTTTATGTCTATGTCCCTAGTAATAAAACTGCCAATGTTGTTATTCAACAGGCTCTGTTATAGTCTTATGACTCCATTTCCTACCAATTTAGATGTTAGGTATTTAAGAGGTTAAAAATAAAAAAAAAGCAGTCTATAACTGCTGGGGCATATAGGGCACTTGTGAATTCCCTGTAAACATAACAACCAAGGCATGGATTAGCCTTATAGGTACCCCTGGAACAAATCCAATGAACATTTTTACCCACTTTTAAACAGCATGACGAGAACGTTTTTTTTTTTTTTTATATTATTATTATTATTATTATTATTTTAATAAGAATTAACTATTTTAACCAGAAATCAGATCTGAAGTCAGGGCAGGTGGCTAAGGTGCAAAGGTGACAAAAGTCAAGGCTGGTTGCCAGGCAGGAGTTTGGTTCACACTAGTTAGACAGGATATAGCACATTCACTGGGAATCAAGCACCATTTGCCTTGGGAAGGTACTTTAAATACACGCTAATTTCCAACTATTGGCTGAAGGTAACTTGGGTGTGTACAAGCTGAACCTTCAAGATCTAGGAAGCACATGTGCGTGTGTCCTAGTGACTGGCCGGGATGCCTTGACTGAGAAGTGCAGACCACGGCCTGCAGAACATACGTGGAGTTCCATTGGTCAAGACTGCCTCTGGTGAGTAGCAGAGGGGGAGTTCCTGCCATGAGTCCAGTAAAAAGGGGGTGAGTAACATGGCTCCCATGCCTGCCTAGGGAAATTTGGCGGGCACAGAGCTCTCTTCTTTAGTCAAACTTTTTGCAGGAAGTATCTATGTTCTCCAAGGGCTGCCATGACCTCTCTTCTGGACCAAAGCCTTTCCAAACCACTAAGAAGTAAGTTTTGCCCCTGATCTTTTTCATATGAGGATGCTCTTGACGTCAAAGGTATTCTCCAAACTGATTGGAGAGGCAGTAGATATGTAACCTCCAGAGAACTAATTAAGAACCACAGACTTCAGATGTGAGAGAGGAAAGGAAGCCATCATTTGTAGCATATAGGATTTAGTGTTTTGATTACCTTGAATGGTCTTATAAAACAAACATTTAGAGGAGAGCCATACTTTGTCACCAGGAGTGAACTGGGGAGGAGATCGGCAAACCTTTTCAACCAAATTGTGGTTCTCTCCAGTGCAATTTTGGTCTCCTGCCAGACACTGGAAGCAAAACAAGGGGTAGGCAAAGGTCAGTGCAGGCAGCATGGAGTCAGAGTCGGTTGTCAGGCAGGAATACGGGACACAGGTAGTCAGACAAGATATAAATCCTTTACTGAGATACTAGACACTAGAAACATACAGCTCAGGCACCGTCCACCTAAGGAGGGTGCCTTAAATAAATATGATGTCCAACTAGTGACTGGAGGTAACTTGGTGTGCCCCACTGACTGGCTAGGAGTCATTGACTGTGAGGCGCAGGTATCGGCCTGCCGAAGATACATGGAATGCCGGTGGCCAGGATCGCCGCTGGTGAATAGCAGAGGGTGAGTGGGTTCTGGTCACAGGTCTAGGAAGAAAAGGGTGAATAGCATAGTGCCCTTGGGCCACCATTGTAACAGTAGTTTTATATGACGGACTATATGCGACACGCGTAGCAAAAATTTTTTTTACTAATTTACAGGAAATGTTAATGTTGTAATCATAAAGATAAGCTTTCATAAAACTGTTTGAACCACTGCAACATTATCCTCAATCATCTTGTTACTATAAACACAAATATTATCTATACAACTTCTCATTATCAGCCATAACACACCTTAGCCCCTCTGATTCCTTTATACAGTTTGTTTTTAACCATTTTTTGATTTTTAAAATTATTTTTGCTCATAGTCCTTTGATGACTTTGATGTCCAAATCCATTGAAAAAAATTTTTCTCAGACACCTTTTGTGAATTGTATGTTAGTTCCTTCTGTAGTTGAATCCTTAGTATCGTCATTGCACATTTTCTCCTGCAACTTAATTTAATTTTTCTTCTTTAATACTACAGAAACAACTCTTATTTGTCTTCCAACATATTTGCTTCCAGATTAATTTATATGTTATACAGTATATGAAAAAAGCATAAACATTGAGACACGGAAGAAAAATGAGAACAGAGAAAGTCTTTAGATACCCACAGTGGGTGGCATCATCCAGTGACCTACCTACTAATAAGGCAAATGAAAGGAAAATAGCCCGAGAGGAACTAAATACCAGAACAGAATTCATAAAGCAAAGGAAAACAAAGCCATTCATAAGGTGCCAAGGCCAGAACAATCGGTATTAACTAAAAAAGACCCAAAATCCACAGGTAGAGGATGCAGTGCTGGATACAGACAAAGCAGATTTACAAGGGGTATTTTCTACATGTGGCTTAAGTACTGCTTTGCATGCTAAATAAATAAGTTAACAAGATAATTGTTAGGAAACATGCCTAAAATAAAGTAACCTGTATGTCAAAATTGCTGAGCAAACACTAAAAATATCCCCCAATGTGAGGAACAAGATGGGAACATGTTTGCTTTTATGTCAGTGAATAAAATCAATACTTTTGTCCTGATTTAATTATCTTTTTGGTTTGTTGATTTTTATATTTGAATAAATAATTAAGAAAAATCCCTTAGTTTGCCTTAAGAAGATATGCCATGAAGTGTGTCTATGTATAAAACATAAAAATAAAAATATTAAAATTGTGCACCAAGAATCTCACATTTACAAGCATGGTAAATATAGCCGTAATGCAATTTAAAATAATCCATATAGTCAGTTTTTGCGTCAATCTTAGTGCTTGTGGGGGCTGCTGTATTTTTGCAGTTGTTGGCAGTCACCATGATTTAACTTGTAGCAATTAATTTGCTCAGTTGACTTTGTGATACGGTACTTATATCGAACCCTATATTCTCACTTTGCTGTACTTTTCTTCTTGTGATCCCATTGATTTGATGTCATAGCTTACCAATAGATATACCATTAATCAGTATGGTTTGAAGACTCCTTAAAGCATGAAACACTTAGATCAATATTTCTCAACAGGGCTCTGTGGAACAGAAGTTGCCCAGAAGACACAAAGTTAAGAGATATAAAAAAATTACTTGGTTATTAGAACGAGTGCTTTTTACATATTGATAAGAGATAGCAACTTTGCCATAAAGATTGATGAAGAAAATAATCATATATAGCTTTTTGATAATAGTTAATAGCTAATTTTATATTATATTTTACAACAGTGTGTTATTGAACTTTAGCCACTTGTAACAAGATGTGCTAGAATGGAATTTGTATCATGGCCCTGGAATGGTCATTCTCACATTAGGCCACTCTATGAGGTCTTAGTCAGATACCTTAGCCAGGATGATTGAAGACTGAGGTAGTGCTTTACACAAAACAATTCTTATAGCTCCATGATGTATTTTAACTGCTAATGTTACGTATGAAAATGTGCAGTTCTTGAAATATTGTAAAAGAAAAGCCCAAATGGCAGGTGGCCAGGAAAAATTCTTAAAAGTCCTTTGGTTCTGGCAAGTAATCAGAATTTTTGAATCTATTTTCTGTGGCAGGGCAATCTCTGTGCACATTTTCATATTTATTTTTATTTTTTCACTCTTAATATTTTTTTTTTTACTGTCCTTGTAAATATTGTATGTTATACTCAATAAACTCCTTCCTACAACGGTGCTTTCTGTGAGACAATCTGACTTCAGTCTACTTCTAGACTTTTGGTGTGGAAGCAATAAAACTAGTCAACAAACCTCATTGCACTGGACATTGTTTTTCCCAACAACATGATTGAGGTAGGAACAATGGTGAAACAAAGAAAGATACATTCAACTATACCACCAGTTTAAATACTGTTTTGATACTGTGTCATTGCATTGCTCCACATCAGAGCCAGACACAGCTGAGGGCCCTGGACATAGGCAGGTTGAAATTATGCATGCAGCATATCTGTATGTGGTGTGGTCAGTCTTCTGTGTTATGTGCAAGGGATGAGGGATTGGGGTCCCACCTTTGTCCGGGGCCCACCAGGAGATTTACCTGTTCCCCTGTGGGCTAGTATGAGCCTGGCCCCTGTGCAAAACAGAATATGGGCCTTTTGCTCTCCAATAGCTCATCCTTTATGTATTTCAGTTTCAGTTTTCAGTAATTAGGACCCAAAAAATTCAATATCGCAGGACCCTGAGAATTTCTTAGAAAAATGTTTTAAAAGTTGCATTGGGCTCTCACCTACTGGGCCTCGGTGTAGCTGAAAAGTTTACACATATGGTATGTCCACCCTTGTTTCAAATCTATTGTAGCTTCGCTTGACAGAGTGTTAAGTAAAAACAGCCCAAGAAGAAGTAAGTCCTTAAAGAGGTCATTAATATCAGATATGTGGGGGTCCGACACCTGGGACCCCTGCTGATCAGTAATAGGTGCTGTTTGGAGCACCGCTGCATCCTCACCACTTACCAAACACAGCACAGTCCACTTGATAGCGGCACTGCTTGGTATCTCAGTTCATCCCCATTCACTTGAGCTGTGCCTAGGTCACATGACTGATGAACACAATGCACAGTCCACTTGATAGCGGCACTGCTTGGTATCTCAGTTCATCCCCATTCACTTGAGCTGTGCCTAGGTCACATGACTGATGAACACAATGTCACTGACCTAGGAAGAGACAGCAGCACTCAATGCACCCCTGCTGATCTGATATTGGTGACCTATCCTGAGGAAAGGTCATCGATATCAAACTATAAGAAAATACTTTTAATATATATGAGAAGTTCACCATAGGTTAACCCTGTACTACAAATTTACACTAAATACTAAATTAGAGCTAGATTAGCACATTATAGAGCACTGCATTTCAGTCTGGTCAGTTAACCTTTAAAATAGACATTTCTGCTGATCAATGGTTCTTGCAAAAGAAGTTAAACTCCTGAACCTTTTTAAAATTTGAGCTTTTTTCCCCAAGAATGTCACACACTCAGTCCCTATGAATACAACATTTTCTAAACATACTTTGAAGCCATAAATTGAGGAGAATGTCCCTCCCAAATTGTGCTTGTTGATATATCTAATTTGATTGATAAAAGAATTTCTCCTTGCTGCATACTTTTCCTTTTGAGTTGGCAGATTCCTAAAGTTCCTTCCCAGGCTTCAATAAGGAAATTTCTTACGTATTTTTCACAAGAAGGGAAATTCCATTCTCAAGTTCCTGGGGATTTTTAATTTGTAGGCCTTAGTTACCTGCATTATTGTCTCCATCCATCATTTTTCTCACTAATGAGAGATTTGAGCCCACTGAAATAAAGTAGCAAAATCCACGCAAAACCTGCTTTATTACTGTATCAGTCAACTGCTCCTCAACTGCACACTTTAATTGAATCAATGCTTTCTCCTGTACATTATTGTTATAAATGGCTCACTATAAATGATTTTGGTAATAAACCTAACTAATACAACGTGAAATGCGGTTCTAAATGTGTATCTGCCTAATTCCAGTCCCAGGGATTTAGATTAAATTGACTGGTGTTGCTGTTTTGTTTCAAGAGGTTGAGATACATTTTTCAAAAATATATGTCCCCACTGGTTCCTTAATGACCAAGTGCCACGAAGCAATCACAACATAGCAAATCAAGAAAATATATGGTGTTTTGTTTCTTTGTGTACATGCTAAGAGCAGTCTGTTGGGGAAGTAAAAGTTTACAACTAATAGCACATTTGTACAACTTTTCAAACTTAGACATCATTTATCATTGAAAATCACTCATAGATTTAACATTGTATACCGCTCTATGGTATTATGCAGTAGGTGTTTACTGTATAACATGATTTTATATATATATATATATATATATATATACACACACAAATACTATATATCTACTAGGCAATAATATCTGTGTAAGCTTTCAGAAATTTCATAGTCCACCAGAAGGAAATAGTCAGATACACATACATAGAAAACCATAGTTTTCCATATCATTGTTTAGTAATTTCACCAGAATATTGCTTCTATTTTACTGAGTTGATCAGGATTTCCAAGACATTAATATTGATGTATGTTTAGGATAGGTCATCAATATCAGATCAGTTGGTTGCTATACAGACTGGTAATGGCTGCAGAAGCAACAATTCAAAGAAGTTTCGGCAGAAAACTCTACAGTCATCTGGATAAGTCATCATGGTGGTCTAGGACAGATGGGAACAAAAGGAAAGAGAACATCTGCAGTATAAAATGCCACCTGTGAGTCACTAGATTTATAGCAGTATATATATTTATACCTGTCATCTTATACCTGTCATCTTTCCTCATATGCCTGTTATAATACATAATTATATTTAGAGATGAGCGACGTTATCAAAAATTTGATTCGGCTGCCTGATTAGTTTGATTAGTTACGAACAGGGTCGGACTGGGGTGTCTAGGGCCCACCAGTAAAATTCCCCCTGGGGGCCCACTGTAAAGCTCACTCTGGGGGCCCACATGCATATGCTACCTGCCCACACTATTCAGTCTTTTATATAGACATAGGCAATGTACTGCATAGCATGTTAGGCAGCCTATTTATAGGTCAGTCTACTGTGCCAAGTGTCACATGTGTCACTTGTGGGGGACTAGAGGCCTACCTAGCTCAGGGGCCCACCGGGGGATTCACCTGTTCCCCTGTGGGCCAGTCCGAGCCTGGTTACGAATTACTTAGTAATGAATCAGATTCTATTGTATATAGCGGGCGCAATGACAGGGAACAGTGATCGCGTTGCCCCTTGTCATTGAACCCTTCAGATGCTGCGTTTAACACTAATCGCGATATCTGACATTAAAATTGAGGCCTTTCAAGGGTTAATCAGGTTAAAAAAATACATACTCACCTTATCCATTGTGGCCATCTTGATTGAAGAAACTGAGTAAAATCACTGACGTCACTGATGATGTCACTACACCAGGCCGGCATGCTGATGGGGGGGGGGGATGTAACACATCACCTTGCACAAGATTTTGCGTGGTTTCTTCAATCAATATGGCCGTGACAGCCTCTCTGTTAGCAAATGGATGAGGTGAGTAGTTTTTGTTTTTTTTTTTTACCACCATTTCAGGAAAAATACATTTTTTACCATAAAGCGTGAGGAAATTTGGCTTTGTAGCAAATCAAAGTTTTCCTTAAATTCAGATCAAAGTCAATTTGTTTGACTTCGATTCGCTCAACACTAATTATATTCTACAAAAAATGTTCATGTAGGCCCAGGGTCAATGGATAACTGGGTGCAACTATTCCCTTTGTCAATAGGATGTATTTAAGGGTGAGCCAATATCTTGAAATATCTTTTGGGTCAGATTTGCACAAGTTGGTCGTCACATTGGATTTGAATCAAATAAATTACACCTGAATTGAAAGTGCCCCAATTCCCTATAAAGTCATTTATGACACAAGATCTACCAGTACGGTGTCCAACCCCTTTAAAGTTTTTTTTTATCATCAAGACAGCATCAGTAATGTCAAAGTGGTTGCCGGTAAACTAGTCTGTGATCAATTAAATTATTTAAAGAAACTTTGGAATAATGTATAAAAGAATAATGGCCAATTGGACAGACTTAAAGGGGTATTCCCATCTCACACATGTAGTTTGTATAGTTACATATAGCCATACCAATAATATTACTAATGGGATGTATTTATATAAAATGTACCGTTTAGAAGATTTGCCTATTTGTATATCCATTGTCCCACACACATCAGTCAGGCTGTTGCCCCTGGTTACGACCACCGCGGCCATGTAGTAGTGGTGGTCGGCTTGCTCCTTTTCAAACCCGCTGTGAGGTAACAGCTGTATTGTGAACGCACATTGCATGAGCATGTGGAGACACATCTTCTGGTACATTCACATCTGTGTTATGGACGCTACCAGTACAAAACGCAATGGTCAGGATCCGTCCAAAACGCAGACTTTATAAACGGATCCTGCTCCATAGAGATGAATTGGTCTTTGAACAGGATCCATTTCTCTGCATTTTGGAAGCGCAGACAAAAATGCTACAACCCTAAGATGTGTCTCCGCATGTTCATGTAATGTGCGTTCACAATACAGCAGTTACCTCAGAGCGGGTTTGAACAACAGCAAGCCGACCACCACTAATACATGGCTGTGGTGGCCGTAACTAGGGGCAACGGCCTGACTGATGTGTGTGGGACAATCGATATACAAATAGGGGAATCTTCTAAACGGTACATTTTATATAAATACATTCTATTAGTAATAATATCGGTATGCCTATATCTAACTATACAAACTACATTTGTGAGATGGGAATACCCCTTTAAGTAGAATACAAAGTGACTATGATGCAGAAAAATGTGTGAGGCAGTATAGTCCAGTTTAATATTGTAAAATAGGACTAATAAAAAAATGAATGTTATAGCTTTAAATGCTGCTGCAGTACTCACTGGGAATGGCTGACAGCCTGACTGAGTTAGGCCTCTTTCACACGAACGTTGTGTTTTGCGGTCCGCAAATTGCGGATCCGCAAAAACAACGGATGGCATCCGTGTGCATTCCGTATTTTGCGGAACGGAACATACTATTCTTGTCCGTAATACGGACAAGAATAGGACATGCTTTATTTTTTTTGCGGGCTACGGAATGGAGCAACGGATGCGGACAGCACACGGTGTGCTGTCCGCATTGTTTGCGGCCCCATAGAAATGAATGGGTCCGCATTTTTCATGTGAAAAATGCGGATCGGAGCCCGCAAAAACAACGTTCGTGTGAAAGAGGCCTTACACAGCGACACACTACACTGACTACTGACCTTGCCCAAGCTAAAACCTATCCCTTTGTCAGTTAATTAAATCTAAATAGCTATTGTCTTATTAAACCCTACCTGGCACCAAACTAGCTGTATTCAGTATTTAAATACTGATTTATTTAAATATATTCAAATATGATTTATTTTCTCTTTCTCCCTCGCTCTCTCTGTCAGATATCCTATGACAGGAATGAGAAACTGCAAAAAAAAAAAAAAAAAAACATTTTAACCACTTCCAGTCCAGACCACTTACGCCCTTCCTGACCAGGCCTAATTTTGCAAATCTGACATGTGTCACTTTATGTGGTAATTACTTTGGAACGCTTTAACTTATCCAAGCCATTCAGAGATTATTTTCTCATGACACATTGTACTTCATGTTAATGGTAAATTTGAGTCAATATGTTTTACCTTTATTTATAAAAAAAATCCGAACGTTAACGAAAATTTTAAAACATTCACTATTTTCTAAATTTGAATCTCTCTGCTTCTGAGACAGATAGTGATGCCTCATAAAATATTCATTAATTAACATTTCTCATATGTCTACTTTATGTTGGCATCATTTTGGTAGAGTAATTTTATTTTTTTAGGATGTTTAGAATTTTAGAAGCAATTTTTGAAATTTTTAAGAAAATTTCCAAAATCAACTTTTTTAAGGACCAGTTCAGTTCTGAAGTAACTTTGAGGAGCACATGATAGAAACCACCCATAAATGACCCCATTTTAGAAACTACACCCCTTAAACTATTCAAAACTTGTTTTAGAAATGTTGTTAACCCTTTAAGTATTCCACAGGAATTAAAGCAAAATAGATGTGAAATTTCTAAATTTCACTGTTATTACAGATTTTCCATTTTAATCAATTTTTTTCCTGTAACACATCAAGGGTTAACAACAAAACAAACCTCAATATTTATTACCCTGATTCTGCAGTTTGCAGAAACACCCCACATGTGGTCGTATACCGCTATATGGCGGCACGGCAGGGCACAGGAGGCAAGGAGCACCGTATGATTTTTGGAGGGCAGATTTTGTTGAAATGGTTTTTGGGCGCCATGTTGCATTTGAAGAGACCCTGAGGTACCCCCACAGTGAAACCCCCAAAAGTGACCACACTTTTTAAACTAAACCACCCAGGGAATTTTTAAGGGATGTAGTGAGCACTTGACCCTACAGGCATTTCATAGAATTTATAACCCTTGGCGGTGAAAATGAAAAATTACATTTTTATTGCAAGAAAATTATGCGTTGGGCCCAAACTTTCATTTTCACAGAAGATAACAGGAGAATATCCCCCCACAATTTGCTACCCATTTTCTCCTGAATACAGTAGCAGCCCAATTGTGGTCGTAAACTGTTATTTGGGGATATGCCAGGGCTCAGAAGGAGCGGCATCAGGATTTTCTAACACGGAATTTTCTGTCATGGCTTTTAAGAGCGATAACTTTTTAAATTTTATGTTAACTGAGCTGCATGAAGGCTTATTTTTGCAGAACAAGCTGTGCTTTTTATTGGCACCATTTCAGGGTACATTTGGCTTTCTAATCGCTTTTTATTTCATTTTTTGTGAGGTGAAGTCACAAAAAAAATGCTGTTTGGTGTCATTTTTCTATATATTTTTACACTATTCACTTTATGGGGTAGAGAATGTTATATTTTTATAGATACGGTTGTTCCGGACACAACGATACCAAATATGTCTAGTATTTTTTTTTTCTTTTTACGTTTTACACAATAATAACATTTTTAGAATAAAAATCATGTATTTGAGCTGCCATTTTCTTAGAGCCATATCTTCTTAATTTTTTCTGGCTATGCAATAAAAAGTGATAGTAGTAAAAACGTCACCTCATCCCGCAAAAAACAAGCCCTCACACAACACGTGTGAGAGCTTGTTTTTTGCGGGATGAGGTGACGTTTTTATTGCTACCATTTTGGGGTACATAAAACTTTTTGATTGATTGATATTATGTTTTTTGGAAGGTGAGGTGACTAAAGAAAAACTGTTTTGGTATAATTTTTATGTTTTTTTTTACAAAGTTCACTTGATGGGGTAGATCATGTGATATTTTTGTAGAGCCAATTGTTACGGATGCAACGATACCAAATATGTCTATTTTTTATTTATTTTTTACACAATAAAAGAATTTTTAGAAAAAAATCATGTTTTTGTGTTGCAATTTTTCTCTGGCTATGGCTATTTTTCTCACTTCTCTGGCTATTGTCTTGTGTAGGGGCTCATTTTTTGCGGGATGAGGTGAAGTTTCTATTATTACCGTTTTGGGGTACAAACAACTTTTTGATTAATTGATATTATGTTTTTTTGGGAGGTGAGGTAACAAAAAATCTGTTTTAGCGTAAAGTTTATTTTTTTTATGGTGTTCACCTGATGGGGTAGATTATGTGAAATTTTTATAGAGCCGCTCCTTGTGGACACGGTGATACCAAATTTTATTTTATTTATTTATTTTTATTTTTCTAACATTTTTGAAATGACGCATTTGGCAAAACAAATTTTTATATGTGAAACTTTTTTTTAATAATACTCTTTTTATTTTTTTATTTTTTATTTTACACATACAAGACCTCTGGGGGGCATTTAGCTTCACTTTTTTTCCTCACTATTGATTTCTCCTGTAACTGGAGCTGACATAGTAGCCCCAGTTACAGGTGAAATGCAACCCCAGAGAGTCTGTACAGCATAATACATCGCTGTGCAGCCTCAGTGCAGCTCCTGCACTCACCCGTCCCGGTGGTCACATAGCGCTTCCTGATCTGTATACAGGAATGGTCCCTGCCTTCTGTATGGGGTACCCGGCTGTCACTGACAGCGGGACCCCGGCACAGCAGCTGCACGATTAGCGTGCAGCTGCTATCTCTGAATGGACGTTCAGAAACGACCATTCAGAGATAAATAACCACTTCCCGGATATTTATAGTCTATGGTTGGGATCTTATATATTGACAAATGGCAGTATATTCCCTTCTAATTGGTTGAGGCAAGGAATTATGGGCAAGCCTGCTGGCCAGGGGGCCATGCAGAGTCATGTGATTCTTCCTCTTCCCTGCTCTGCTGTGTTGTCTTCTGGAGTGTAAAGTGGCAGATGCCTGAAAGCATTTGAATATAGCCAAAGAGTGGTGAGGATTGAGTGAATCTCTCTGAGTTTCGAGAAGCAGTCTGGGAAAATAAGTACCAGTGCCAGATGATCACAAAGATAGGTGGACCAGAAAGATTGAGAAAGATTGATGGGTGCAAGGCATGCACTGGTCAAGGGATAGAGACATGCAGTGGGTAAGCAAAGAATGCCCCTGCTGAATACAGAGAATCCAATTTGCAGAAATACACAACAGCCAACCATTCTAGTCTGTGCAAATTGCACTAACATTGTGTAAACAGTTTTGCAATGTCCAAGTCTATATCTTCTTATAAGAAAGATTGGCTCAGTGTAAATTGGGTAGAATAAAAAAAAATCTGCCATTGTTTTACAGTAAAAATAATACATTACTTTTATTCTGCCAGTCAGTACAATTAGATTGATACAAAGTTAACATTATTTTTCACCCTATAAGATGCACTTTTTTCCCCTAAAAGTGAGGGGATAATGTCAGTGCATTTTATAGGGTGAATACTAATGAGCACTTCCATTATGGAAACACTCATTAGTATAGGAGGACCAGAGAGCGGTGAATGCAGCGCTCCCTGTACGGGCTCTGTACCCACCGTTTCCTGGTCTTCTTTGGCCGCATGTTATGCTGTGCACTGCGTGACGATGTTGGCACGCTGTGACCTCATTTTTCATAGCACAGCGTGCAGGAAGAGCAGGAGCTAGATCTCAGGAGCAACATTGTCTGGAGCAGGAGAGGTAATGATTAACATGGAGGTCCTATTAACATGGGGGTTTGATCTGTGGTCTCATCGGGGGTCTTAGAAATATTGGGGTCTGATCTGTGGTCTGATTGGGGGTCTTATTAACACTGGGGGTCTGATCTGAAGCCTGAATGCTGGCCTTAGAAACATTGGGATCTGATCTGAGATCTGATTGTGGGTCTTATTAATATTGGTGGTCTGATTGAGGGTTTTAAAAACATTTGGTGTCTGATCTGAGGTCTGATTTGGCTTTTTATAAACACTAGGGGTTTTATTAGCATGGGGGGTCTGATCTGAGGTCTGATTGTGGGTCTTTTGAACATTGGGGGTCTGATTGGGGCTCTGAGCTGTGGTCTGATTAACATTGCAGGTTTGATTTGGGGTTTGCTCTGAGGATCTGATGAAAAAATTCTTATTTTTCTCCTCTAAACCTACAAGGTGTATCTTATGGGCAAGTGCATCTTATATGGCAAAAAATATGGTAGTTTTGTTATTAAATAATTTAAAAAAAATGTTGAAGAAACCGTTTATATTACCATACTCCATACCCACAACTTTTCAGTCTACAGAGCTATGTGAGGGCTATTGTTTGTGGGGTGAGCTGCTTTTGGAGTATGTATGAATGTTTGATCACTGTTTATAAAAAAAATTAAAAAAAATTGGGAGGCCAAACAGCCAAATACCAGCAATGCTAGAGTTTTATTTATTTATTTTTTTCCATTATAGAGTTCACAGGACTGGATAAATACTTTTATATGTTAATAATTCAGGCATTTTAGACGCTGCAATGCTAATGATTTTTTTTTAATGGGGAAAGGGGGATGAGTTAGCATTTTTTATTCTTTTTTATATTTTTTAAAACTTTTTTTCTCCTTTTTTAACATGATGTTCCATGTTGTTCCTATTAAGGCAGAGTTTCATAGGGTTTCACTATGGCAGGCCTGGGAGCCTTCAGAAGATCCCAAGCTGCCATAACAACTAAACAACTTCGCCAATCGCATCATGGGGGTGTTTGGCCTCTAGAAAGAAACTTTCCCCTCCAAATGATCGCTCATAAACTGGTGGTGGCAATTGGCCATGGATTAAAAGTGTATGATCAGATTGGTCTCATAAACTGCTGGTGGATATCTAGTGTGTAAAACATCTTGAAAGCCCTGGATGTCACCAAGGGATTAAAGAAACCACTGTGCCAGGGTGCTGAACAACAAACCATGTGAGGAGTTTATCCAAATTTGTGGTACAACTAAATACATTGCATTACTTCTCTTGCACCGGTCCAGAGTCACATTCATAATTTTGTTTGCTGTTACTAGGTTAGCAGCCAGTCAACGTGCTTGTCTACAGACATATCTCTGCAATTTATCTAACTTCTTTAATTAAGGTAAAGAGTCTTTTTTAGCACTTGAGACTAATTTAAAGAAAGCGCTGCAGATATTGCGATATAACAGAGATTTGTAATATTTCAGCTCTGAATCCTACTGAAATATGAATTAAATGGTTGACTAGTTTATATTACTAGCCGAACATGTGCTTGCAGCTAGTAATTAGCTGTCCAGTAATGTCCAGTAGTTTAAAGGGTTTCTGTCATTAGAAATCTTGCTATAAAACCTTGTGTCATTTGCAATGCGCAAATGACACCTGATGACAAATATGTTATTTGTATAGCTGTCTGTTGCGCCGTTTTGGGGAAAATTAAGGTTTTAAAATATGCAAATGAAGCTTCCTAGGTGCAGGGGGCGGTAACCCTGCACCTAGTATCACCGTATCCCCACGTCTAAACCCTCCTTCGTTCAGTTGATTGACAGGGCTAGCTCTGTGGGCTGCTGGCCCTGTCAGAGTCCGAAATCCCGCGCCTGCACAGTGCGAATAACAATCCACGCAGGCGCATTGAGAGCCGCCACCCGCCCGGGTCCCGGCTTCCTCAATGCGCGGATTGTTATTCGCACTGCGCAGGCGCTGGATTTCGGACTCAGACAGGGCCGGCAGCCAGTCCAGTGTTAGAATGTATGGGCTCCAATGAGCCGAAGATAGTTATTCAAGTAGTAGTCAAGTAGTGTGTTACTTCATGGAATAACTTTGGTAGTAGATTTTTATAGAGGAAAACCACTTTAAAATTTGAAACCCAACTCAGCTCCAAAGCCGAGTCCGGTTTCAAGTTTTAAAGTGGTTATCCACTTTAAAATTCAACTACTGAAGTTACTCAACCAAGTCACACACAACTTCGTGAATAACTATCTTCGGCTCATTGAAGCCCATACATTCAAATACTATATGGAGACGAATCTTCATAAAGTATTATTCCGAAGGTTTGAACAAAGCAACTTTGGATGAAGCATCCGAAGCTTGCTTTGCTCCACAATAGTCACAATGATCTGCAGTGTCAGCAAATTGTAATGTAACCTGATTCTTTTATACATCAGGTTATAGTTAACGGTCTCCCTCCACAACATGTGGCAGTAGGCAAGTGGTTAAGGAAAAATAATACCTTAGATAAGACATTTCCTTTTAAAATTCATGAAACGCTTGTGTGGCTGGAACCTGTAGAGTTTTCTGACGCAACTTTTCCCGGAAAGTTAAATTTTGTTATTTATCCTCCATTGTCTCTTATATAGTTTTGGAAATGGAAAAATACAATCAGACAGCAAATGAAAACTTAGCATATATGGTAAACAAATGGGAAAACAGTGAGTTCTGAAAATTGAGCTAAATCAAAATTTCTAAACGATATAGATAGCTGCACAATAGGTTCCTTCATCCGTTTCAATTGCAAGAAAAATATACAGAAAGATACAGTGCTTCTTATGAGTCATTGTCTTTTATATCACATAAACACATTGCATGATTCTCCTAAATGAGAAGCAATATTATGATACATAAAGGTAGGAAAACAGAATAAATGGCTTGCCTGTGTTCTTTAGTATTCTTCCTGCATTGTGTTTTCTTTCAAAGCTTTCCATAAAAAAGTGTTTGCTGCCTGTAAATCTTTATGCTTCCAGCTTTATGGGCTACCCAGCACTGCCCAAACTGTTGCAAGACATGCAGATTTGGCTTAGAACTTAACTCTTTTTATGTCAATGTGATATCATATGCTTTAGATGAATATAACTAGTATGAATTTCCAAAAACTTATTACATGAAAAGGTTGCTTTTTGTCCTCAGGTTCTGTAAACTAAAACTGTAAAGGGGTTGTGTCACTTCAGCAAATGGCATTAATCATGTAGAGAAAGTTAATGCAATGGGCTTGATTCATTTTTCCATCACATTAAACACCACTCATTTCCAGGAGTTACGACCACCATGCAATCCAGCAACAGTGGTTGCGCTTGCACATTATAGAAAAAAGTGCTGGGCTTTTCTGGTTGCCACGACAATTGCAATACATTAGTAAGTGCCTTGTATTAACTTTGTCTACATTAAAAAGGCCATTTGCAGAAAAGAGACAACCCCTTTAAATATGCATCATTTATTTAAAGGGATTCTCCAGAAATTAAGAAAATGAAAATACTTAAATATTACTTTATAATAAACATATTCCAAAATCATGAGTTATAATGGCTTGTTTTGTCTGGGGAGCATTGATTAGGAGAAATAAAATGGCCGCCATCCGATTAGTACACACAAAAGCTGTCCTAATCACACAGCAGGGCAAGTTACTTCACAATACTGAGCTAAAGATCTGCCTCATCCTCCTCTATGCTTTACTTGTCCTGAATTATGATTCAGAATATAGCTGATAAGAACTTTAGCCGTATCTCTGGGGAATTTAATACAGAGAGGATGGACAGGACAGAGTGTAGTAATGTGGGGCTGTGGTAATAGAGACTGCATACAAATGCTGCTGCTCATTAGCCACACCCCACCCTCCTCTCATGTATCCTCATCATCTCCATTCCCACAGAGATTCTCCTGTATTCAGGATCATAATCCCTGACAAGTAGAGCAGAAAGAAGGATGAGGCAGCTGTTTACCTCAGTGTTGTGAAGTAATCCGTCCTGCTGTGTGATTAGGACTGGTTTTGTGTGGACAAATAGGATGGTGGCCATTTTGTTTCCCCTAATGATTGCTCCCCAGGCAAAATGAGCCATTATAAATAATGAAAGGTATTTGGGAATATATTTATAATAGAGTAATATTTAAGTCTTTTCATTTTCTTAATTCCCGGAGAACCCCTTTAAGAACATCATCTAAAGGTGATATTTATGTTATCCTTTCTTTTTTCATTTTTTCTACAAAAGAAATTGCAGAAAACTTTTTCCATGTTAGCATGTTTTGAACCATGGTCTGCTCAAATATATCAGGCAGGGGATCACTTCCCTTCACGTTTAAATAAGTACTAAATTGCAAAAATATGTGGTTCCCATCATTCCCATCTAGGGGTACATTTGTCTTGTGACCCACCTAACAAAACTATCGGTTGTTTTTAATGTCATACTCCAAGCTAGGTTCTGACTGAAAACAAATATCTAATTTATGCCACCAGCTTCTTTCTCACTTTTTATGCAATAAGATGGAAAAACCAAGTCAAGATGCTGAAGATAGGCCACAATAAACATTTTTGTAATTCATGGTTTCATAAGAGATGACTGTTACAGCATATGTTACAACCACAGGATTGACGATTTATTGGACATTTCCACTAACTAATGAACACTGGCTGGGCAAAAATGCAAGCTTTTGAGATGGCCAACCTAAAGGTAAGTCTACACAGGACATTATTTGTGGCAGAAAAATCTGTAACAGATATAGAACAAAATACACAAGTTATATGCAGATTTGTGGCAAATTTTGCTATAGATGTGCAGCAGAAATGATTCAGTGTGTTGCAAAGTGGAAAATCTGCATTATAATTGTAATTAACTTCAGATCACTTTATGCTGCAATTTTATTCACAGCATTTGGATGACATTTAAAAAAAAAATGTATACACTTTGTTTCCACTGTAAAATGTTGCAGATTGGATGCATTAAAATGTATGGAGGCAAATCCGCAGTGGTTCAGTCCTGTGTGGATTTGTCTTTAAAGTGGTTGGGCTTTTAATATTGATGACCTGTCATCAGGATAGATCATCAGTATCAGATCGGCAGGAGTCCGACATCCAGCACTCCCACCGTTCAGCTATATGAGGAGACGGTGCGTGCAATGTTCATGTGCCATCTTCCATCTCTCTTCCTGTTCACCATTGCTGTCTATGATAAAGGAAGATGCATGCACCATCTCCTCATACAGCTGATCAGCAGGGCTTTTATGTGTCAGACCCCCACCAATCTGAAATTGATGACCGATCCTGAGTTTAGATCATTAGATTGCTTCTTTCATAGACTCTAACACATTGGCATTGGAGTCTATGGGGATCTAAAGGGCTCCATAGGGACTAATGTGAATTACCGCCAGTCACAGACATTAGTCCTCGGTGTCTGCTTTATGAAACAGCAGGCACCCGGTGGCTATGTTGCCCTCCACACTCACGAACGGGCGCCATCTTTTAAGTCTAGGCAAGTGTCATACATGTATGTAGCTAGTCAGGAAGGGGTTAAGAATATTTAGAAATATGATTTACAGCAGCCTCCATATGCCATAGACACAATGGACATGAGTTAGTTTTATGGCTGAGTTTTCTAGGCATGCTCTGTAACCAGTGCAGAGGTGAGAGGGAGAAGATAAGCTGTGATATCACCTATTGTGAATGATGGACCCTGTCTCATCTATATACAGGTGACATCTTTCATTTTGACCCTGCTTGTAATGATAAGGAGATGACTGTTGAAAAGTGATATGTAAAGAACAGGAAGTTTCACCTATTATAAGGCATTGTGACCATTGTGAAAAATGCAGGATTTTACAATTTTTTTTTAAAATATAGATTATATGGAAAATTAAAAATAACAAAAAATATTTTAAAAACTGTTCATAAAAACATAAAAACGTGGTTTGAACAAAAGTTCCTTTTATGATGACACATTCCCTTTTAGAAACCTTGAAAGAAATAATAAAAGTAAACAGGAGATAAACTTGTGCACATTTTCAGTTAGTCTGTGCTATTTTCTGCATGTTCCTGAAACATGAAGGTTAAGTCCCAGTTCAACTGTTTCTTTTACAGCTGGTGAACATCTGAGGGGGGCTTAGAGAATTCTAGGTGTTAACACCTTTTTTTTGTTCCCTGGTGTAGGGGAGAGGCTCCTGCTGCGGCTAGTTTTCTTACAGATGCAGGATTGTGAGATCAAGGAAGAGAGAAATGGTTATTATGCTGATACATATAAAGATTTTTTAGTCTATTTCTAAATTCAAAGGGAACCTGTAGGCTCTGTAGGGCCAACCTCATTGAGGGCAGCATAAAGGAATGACAAACACACTGATTTCAGTGATATGTCAACTGTGTGCATTTCGTCAGCAGTTTCTGAGAATTTACATCTTAAATTTTGCATAATATGGCCAGTGCTGCCAACAAGCATGTCACTGCCCTGCAGCCGCTGATTGCCAGATTTCTCCCTATTAGGCTAGGGCTACACGGCGACAGTTGTCGCATCCAGGATCCCTGGGTAGCAGGGATCCCATAGAAATGAATGGGATCGCCGCGGCAGT
Source organism: Rhinella marina (assembly GCA_900303285.1). Lineage (NCBI taxonomy): Eukaryota > Metazoa > Chordata > Amphibia > Anura > Bufonidae > Rhinella > Rhinella marina. Next base: position 98,329 of record ONZH01024659.1, read on the forward strand.
CGCAAGAAATCCAACCGTGTGACCCACAATGCAAGTCAATGGGGACGGATCCGTCACACTGTCCTGTGACACAATCTGACACAATAGAAAATTGATCCGTCCCTCATTGACTTTCAATGGAGTTCATGACGGATCTGTCTTGGCTATGTTATAGATAATACAACCGGATCTGTTCATAACTGATGCAGTCGGTTGTATTATCAGTAACGGAAGCCTTTTTGCTGAGCCCTGCCGGATTCAGCAAAAATGCTAGTGTGAAAGTAGCCTTAATCATACTATGAGACAAAACAGATGTTCCTTTGAAAGGTAAAGGATCTGAAATGATGGCATACTACAACTGTTCAAACCATTTGTTAGTGCTCTTTCTGCCTGGTTATTATACAATATGTTTAGGTATCCTTCATATTTAGAATTTTAGCTTGCATAAACCAATATTTGGAAGGCTACATAACATGGAAACTACTCTGTATAGTGATTTTCCGAAGCCTTTAAAGTGTAATTGTCTTTTTGCCGGGTTAATTCCAGGTCCATTTATCTTGGACACAACATGAAGGTGATTTGACTAGAACATCTCAAGATATTTCCCTAGCATATTTTTTCAAAAGTTTATTGCTTTATGATGGCCAGATTTACCATTCCTGGAGCGTAGTGTCAGCTGTTTTCCTTTTAAGTAATGTTGTTTGTACAGCTGCAGCATGACCATTTCTTTTTATTTTACATGAAACTATCTCAGAGCTATCAGTAACCAAAGAAATAATATGGAACAACAAGAACAACGATACTTGAAATCTACAATAGTGCCTAAAAGATTATCTTCACTCCTTTATTTTTTTTTATATCAGGTCCTCAGAATCATACAAATGGTAATGTGAGTAACTGAACTTTCAGTTGTCTACTTTTGTGTTGATGTTTTGCTCACTTTGACATGTATCACTATTAATCACATAAAACTCAGAAAAAAAAAGAATATATATTTTTTCGCAGTAGACATAGCTGTGCATATATGTAAGTGTCTATTAATGTGGTGGTGGCATCCTGCTAGGGTGTTGGTGGCACAGCAATTAGACTATGGAAAGACATTGAGTGTTTTCATTCATTTTAAAATTCAAGTTACAAATAATGGTCAACATAATAATGCCTAGATTATGTTAAGAAAAATCTGAAGTTAGAAGAAAGCCATAGATGTCTCTGTAGGTCAGCAACCTTCGGCACTCCAGCTGTTGTGAAACTACAATTCCCAGCATGCTCCATTAATTTATATGAGAGTTCTTAGAAGAGCAGAGCAAGTATGCATACTGGGAGTTGTAGTTTCACAACAGCTGGAGTGCCGGAGGTTGCCTATCCCTGCTGTAGGTATTTCTCCTTGTGTTGTATTACTCTGACGTGTCTGTTAAAGGGGTTGTCTTACTTTAGCAAATGACATTTATCATGTAGAGAAAGTTAATACAAGGCACTAAAACTAATGTATTTTGATTGTCCATATTGTCTACTTTGCTGGCTGGATACATTTTTTCTTTGTATGATACATCGCTCATTTCCAGGGTTTATGGCCACCACTGCAGTGCAGATATAAGATGGCAGGGACAGGAACTGCTGCACATGCACATCTATGTGCACTCCTACGGTCCTGGTCACCAGAGAGGCCAATGCTTTTTCCTATAGTGTGCAAGCATGGCCACCTCTGTTGGATTGCAGGGTGGTCGTAACTATGGAAACGAGCAGTGTATAATGTGATGAAAAAATGAATCCAACCAGCAAAGGAAGCAACATGGACAATCACAATACATTAGTAAGAGCCTTGTATTAACTTTCTTTACACGATAAATGCCATTTGCTGTAGTAAGACATCCCCTTTAATTGTTAATTTTTTAATGCTCTTAATTCTATAATGTGTTCCTATGTATACAGTAGAAAAGAAAAAAAAACATATTTCTGCCAGCGCTTCATGTAGATATGTCCCACAAAAGATTATATTTCATAATGAAAGGAATACCTAATATTTTATTGTTCAAAAATGAGCAGCCATGGACAATGCAGTTGTGTAGATATGAGGGCACCATATTACATCCTGATGTTTGGTGAAATATGGTTTAGTGTCTTGCCTAATTGTCTCTTCTAGACACTAACATATTTAACTCAGAAAACACATGACTATCAACCAAAGAAGCATAAAAATTTAAGCATGCTGAATTGGGGAGTAGGGGACCCCTACTCTTCTAATAGGGGGAAGTCCTAACGAAGTACATTCCTTTGTATGTAGCAGGTGTAATGATGGAGAATGGATATCATGCCGCCCCCCCCTTCATTAAACCCCTCAGAAGCTGCGTTCATTGCTGATCACTGCATCTGCTGTTATAATTGAGGCCTTTCAGGGGTTAATCACGTTTAAAAAAAACATGTTTACCTCATCCATTTGCTCGTGTAGAGACCATTACGGCCATGGTGATTAAAGACATTGCGCAAAATCTGGGGCAGTGACGTGATGACGTCATCACGTCATCACTTTGGCTGTCACCTGGTGTGAGATTTCGCCCAGTATCTTCAATCAAGATTGCTGCGAAGGCCTCTCCATGTGAAAATGGATGAGGTGAGTATTTTTTGTTTTTTTCACCGCCATTTTAGGAAAAATAAATTTGTTAGCAAGAAGCGTAAAGAAATTCGACTTCGAGGCAAATAAAATTTTTTCTAAAATTCGGATTGAAGTCAATTTGGCTTCCATTCACTTAACACTAATGAATACTTAATATGACAAATAAGCCCTGAGACCAAAAAAATCTGTTTGACTCCACCTTAGCAGAACTATTTTTAGAGTACAACCTACTGTATATAGCCACTGTATTCTCCTTATATGCTTGCAGGATAGGGATGAGTGGTCAGTTTTTCTGCAGGTTTATTATCATAGTAAATTAAGTTTATAGTGGACTAAAATAATAAAGAGGTTTGCCTGGAATTGGAAAAAAATGGTCAAAGCAGGAGTGCTCAACCTGTGGCCCTCCAGCTGTTGTAAAATTACAACTCCCATCATTCACTGCTGTAGGCTGATAGCTGTAGGCTGTCCGGGTCCGGGCATGCTGGGTAGTTTTGCCACAGCTGGAGAGCTGCAGGTTGGGCATCCCTGGTCTAAAACATGTTCCAGAAACAAAGCTTGTCCTTATGCTGCATCTGGAATTGCAGTTCATCCTCATTGATGTGAATTGGACTGAGCTGCAATAGTGAGCACAGCCCTAGACAAAAGTGCCAACGTTTTTTGGAAACTAAAATGCAGACCAATGGGGGAAATTAATCAGGAGGGAAATATATTGGAGATAGTATTTCTTGAGTCTGTTTTGCCATAATTTGCACCAAATTTATCAAAAGTCTTACATGGTTTGATGTATGCCTAGAGATGTTACCATACTGGAATAAAATTGTGCATTGTCTGTAATTTTTTAAAAGGTCTTGGTTGACAAAACTAGTGTACACCAAATGAATGTAGCCAACCATTCCCTTTTTTCACTCACATTTCAAAACTGGTGACAGTGACATAAACCATTCCTCCCAATGTGTCAAGACTGGAGCAGGACAACTATTAAAGGGTTTTTCCAAATGTACAATATTAATGACTTCCTGAGGATAGGTCATCAATTTCACATTGGTAGGGGTTCCAACTAACAGTACACACACCAGTCAACTGTTAGAAAGGGTAGCAGCGCCTGGACCAGCGCTGCAGCCACCCCATATTATACCAAGCACAGCATTGTACATTGTATAGTGGGTGTGCTTGGTATTGCAGCTCACTTGAATAGGACTGAGTGGCACGTAGGCCATGTGACCAATGAATGTGATGTCAATAGCCTAGGAAGAGGCAGAAGTGCTCAATTGAGCACAATGGTCTCTTACAACAGCTCATCAATGGGGGTAACGGGAGTTGGACCCCCATTGATCTGATATTAAAGACCAATCCTGAGGTTAGACCATTAATATTTTTATAAAACCCTTTAAGCTTATATCCCATATTTTATATTTATATATCAACAGGGTAACATTTTTATTGATTTGTTTGATTTATTGTAGGATAATTCTACACAACTGTTACCTGCATTATACCGTATATATTTGAAATAATTTTGTAATCTAAAACTTTATGGTTTTTTCCATAGCCCAATATGATAATATGGCCAACACTGTTGAGTCTTACAGGATTTTAATGTCTTCCAAGTCTTAATTGATAGACAATTGCAGCGACTACTTAATCATCTACATGTGCACATTCTGAAGACTAATTTATGCTAAGGTCAAATGATGTTTTCATTCTTTACAAAATAATTCCTATCAGAACAGGCAAATTTTGTGGAAGTGATAATAAATGAGCGGACCTTTGCAATCTGCTCCTACGCATCAATGTAGTCATCTAAAAATGAGGAATAAATCTACATGCATGCTATGTTGCATAAAAGATCTTTCATTTGCCTCCCATATCAACCTGATTACATTATGAGGAATACACATTAAAACTGAGCGTAGATTTTGATGTACATAATTTTAAATGCCGGAATTTAATCAAGAATTGTGCATTTATTAATATAAGGAGAGACTCTCTCAATAATAAAATTACTAAGGAAAAAGCTAAAGTAGCAGTCAGGGGGTACAGGGCAGCAAAAGTGGAGAAATATTAACATTTCAGAAGTGTGCTTTTTCGATGGAATGTAATAGCTGCTCTTCCCTTGAACATGACCTCTGTACTGGTGATTACATTATTCGAATATCGTCTCAGCCCTACTAGATAAAGAATATTGTGTTACACGATTTCAATAAGACTTTATAGGACAGCTCAGATTAAGATGAAAACATAGCACTCTCTAGTAGAACATCTCACTATCCTATGTTTTTTTAATTAAATACTGGGTGCAGCTATGTTGACACTGGCTGTATATGTAAGGCATGCCGTCTTCTGGAGGACAAAATACACAGCTAATTGTTACTCTGGTTTTAACTCTTTCTGTGTTCAAGATATCTGCTGACTGAAAAATTCACAAATCAAATGTTTGATAGTATGTGATAAACATCCAGTGAACAGACCCCTATCTTAGTCAAGGGTTTAAAAAGATCTCAAAGGGCAAAACTGAGTATGGTCCCCTCTCCCTGATTTCCCAGTATGGGTGCATCAAACACTCCTAGGCGACATGGAACATAAAGAGCAACACTCAAGATCTTTAAAGAAATAAAGATATTTCTAATATAAAATTGCACTAAAAGAAAAAAATTGTGCTGTGCTTCCACTTGCTTTATCTGACTTCTATGTTGGAAAAAGTTGAGCGGGTATTTCACAAATATGGTGCTCATTCTGTACACTATATTTTTCAATGCTTTTCTATTAGACACCTGGCATTAATACACTGATATGTCTTCCCCATTAAACTCTAAGGCCTTCTTATAGTATAGTAAAAAACTGTCTGCTTGCAGTAGGATCTCAGGGTATAGTAATTTATACAGTTGCCTTAGCACAGGGCCCCATAGCATTTGTGTGGTCTGCCTCCATGGTAGGTATATTACTTCTGTTAGTATCAAGGAAAACCCAGAGCCAAAGGCTGCAGGTTGCTTTTTATTACTGATGATGTATCCTTTGGATAGATCATCAGCATCTGATCGGTGGGGGTCCAACATCTGCGACCGCCACAGATCAGCTGTTTGAGAAGGCAGTAGCGCTGCGGCCTTCTTGCTGTTTCCCGCAAGCCCAGTGATATCATGACTATTAGCACTGGCCTGGGCATGGCTCAGCCCCATTGAAGTGAACAGAGCTGAGCCGCGCTTAGGCCAGTAATAAGAGTTATGACATCACTGACCTGAGGGAAACAGTGAGGAGGCCGCAGCACTACTGTGAGCACCACTGCCTTCTCAGATACCTGATCAGCAGGGGTCCTGGGTGTCGGACCAATGCTGATTAGATGATGATATTCAAAGGATCATCAGTAATAAAAAGGTGTGGAACCCCTTTAAGGGCCAGTGTATTATTGACTTGATCAATCTTTTTTGCAGTAATAAAAGATGGACATTTTGATTTCCAGATTCAGAAAATACATTACATGAGGTTCAAATCTAAAAATCTGACCTATTGATTCCTAAGTTGGAAAAAATCTATCTATCTATCTATCTATCTATCTATCTATCTATCTATCTATCTATCTCCTGGACTAATCTTCTATCTCCTCCTTAGGTTATATTAAAAAGAATGTCTTTCATCTATGAATATAAATTTTTAACCAATAGTCGTATCTCAAAACTGCAGCAACTTGAAGTAAAATACTTGCAGTTATAGCACATTGAAATTTCCCTCACGGCATATTACCGCCACATGTTAACACAGACTAATACTTGAACACCCCCCTCGCTCGGGCTCTTATCAGGTCCTTCATTTGTGGTAAGAACAAAAAAGCAATGTGAGAAGCGGACCAGAAGGATTACTCTCATAAGAAGAAGCAATGTGCTTACATTCTAAGTCCAACTAATGTCATAGGACTGATGAAATTAGAAGACGACATCGACAGGTGGAGAAAACAGACGACTATTGGAAAGCTTAGTTTGGTTTCTGGAGCATGTTCGATATTGGATAATATTGGAGAATGGTACCCATAGATATTATAATGGGGTCTGAAAATGCAGCCATCAAAATATATTTTGTTTGGAAGACCTTCCTGTTCTTAACTATTAAAAAAAAATTGAAGTGTGGGTTGCCAACTGTAGACATGAATACATTGAATCTCTGTATCCTTCCATTTAGATACCATATAATTGTTATGGGAGCTTTAAGACCCAATGTAATATTGTCCTTAATGTTCAATTTTCTTTATTAATAACACATGGACAATTAGGGAAATAACACTAAGTACACGTTTGAAAGTGTATACAGATGACCTATTAGGTTGATCCCAATGGATGTACAACATTGGACCCCCCTTCATGGCTCCTCCTTCAACATAAGCTAAATAAAAAGCAGTGAAATTGACAGCTCTCTAAAAAAATGTATCCTGTAAAATCTATGAAACATGTGTTTTGCAGTTCACTCTTTATTCATAGCACCATGTCCAAAAGTCGTTGCATAAACCAACCTGACTAGAATCTGCTGGAAATGTAAAGTACAGTGATCTCTCAAGATAAAATGGCAACCGGATACAATATTTTCAACATACAATGGTCTTTTCTGGGCCATCGTAAATTGAAACTAGACTCAACATACAAAGCCTCAGACTTGGATCCAGCCAATCAAGGCCACTTCTCTGGTAAAATAGCTGTATTAGTTACTAGTTAGTAGCTATTCCTGACTGTTATATGCAAGGACTTGCTTTTTCCGTCTAGTTATCTGCTTATTTTTCTTAAATCTTCATTTTCTCTTATACTGGATGACATTTTGGGGCTTTGGAACTGAATACTCAACTTACAATGGTTTCAACTTACAATGATTGTCTTGGAACCAATTAATATTGTAACTTGAGGGACTACTTCTATAATTCTAGATTCAGAAATAGACATTGAAAAATTAAGCACATATATAAGCCGCTGCGACTTCGATAGTGGGAAAAAAAAAATAAAAAGTAAAACAAATACTATGGTTAAAGTCTCATTCTAATAATAAGGGTATGACCACACTTAAATTAATTGTCACTATTCAGTTTTGTGAGTAAAGATCTTTTTACAGTATGCTGTAGACAAAAGACATTTTCCAGCACAGATTCCATTTGATACAATCTTATTCTTTATTGATCCAAATGGTAACATAATCTCTCATGGAACACAGCATGCACAGTTCACATGTTTCAGCATGTAGCCGTACTCATACTAATATATCTATACAAGGACAAGTCACCCATTAAAAATCACACAAAGTTTCACTGACTACAAATCACATCAGATAAGAGAGAAAACCTAGACTGGAATAATATACAGTATATCAGGATAATTTGACATTATTAATGTTAATATTGATATATTAACCCCCAACAATCATGTCAAAATTAGAAAAACCCTCCTGAAAATGTCACTTTTAGTACCCTCCTTCTGTAGCCATACAGCTCCAGTTAAAAACAGTATTGCCCTTTCCTGTCTGCACGAACACTGTTCGAGATGATAAGTTGGGGAATTAACATGTGCCTGTGATTAAGAATTTTAGACTGTCATGTATTAATAGCAAAAATTCAAAAGGACTCTCTGTTGCATCAAGGTCTTTTTACGTTCACCCAATGAATAAGAAAAAGCTTGTTCACTAGAGCTGAACAAATCGATTCTAAACTCAGATTCGACTGGAATTTTGTAAAAATTCAAGGAAGATCCAAGTCCAGATTGTCGGTGATTTGAGTCAAGTGGTTTCTGGTAAAAGAGAGAGAGAAAAAATCTTTACAAAAATTTTAAAAAGGGAGAAACAGGAGAGATCTCAATGATCAGGCAATTCTCAGGAATGTTTCTTTCCCAAAGTAATTTGGCCTGTGCAAAATGTACCAGATTTATCAAAGTGGCTGATGCTGAATGATAAATTGGAGTTTTATTAAAAGGGTTGTCTCACAAAAAATATTCAACATTTTTCAAACCAGCACCAGGATCTGAATAGATTTGTTATTGGTTATAATTAAAAACGTAGTCTCATCATTGAGTTATTCACTGAAATCTATCTGTATAGCGCCACCTAGTTCTTGTTCTTTTTCTAATTTCTCTGTCCTGCTCAACCAGATAAAAGACCATGTTCAGTTCTATCCTTCAACTGCCACCAGCTACAGTAGAGAGGACAAGCCTCCTGAGAAAGTGAACACCCACTGAGCTGCCAACTTGAAATAAATCTAATTGGAACAATAAATTGGGAGATCTCTGGATCCATGTACTATATGATAGCTAATTTTCATTTTTTACAATAATCATTGAATAACCCCTTTAAGTTTATGTCACCTTTTAGTTGACTTTCTTTATGTCAAATTTGTGTGCCAAATTTTTGGAGCACATTGTTGCATATTAAGCCACACCCATTTTCAGTGAACATGTCCCTATCCTGCTAAGCCTTGTTCGATGAGCAGAAAAAAGTGTCTAAAATAACACATGTGGTGCAATGCATGTTCTCTTATTTTTTGGCACAAATTGCACAAAGATCCTGTGACATTTTGATTAGCAAATCTTCCAGTTACATTAGCGGTCTGTGCCTGCTGGTGCTCCTCATCCCTCCTTTTGCAGCATTGCTAAGGTTTATTCCCTCCTTTGTTTCTGTATTCTGCAAGGGTTAATGTCCTTTGGTTTCTGTGTATACCTGCTTGACCAATGGGCTAATTAGCCCTGCTATATATTCTGTGTGGTGTGTCCCATTCCTGGCTCTGAGGAACGGATTCTGTCCTTTCTACTCTGCTGGATCCGGTGTACAGGCTATAATCTGGTCTGTTCATCTGCTTCTGTTACTCTTCTGTCTGTTACATGGATCCTTATCCTGCGCCACCTACCTGGTCCTGGGATTGTTTCTCAAATTCGCATGTACTCTGCCTGCCTTACCTAAGCCTGGTTTTGCCTACGTTTATTGCGTGATCCCTTGGTGCTTTATATCACTGTCTCTGACCCCTTCACTAACAACCACAAAAGATAATAATACACATAGTGGAAGTTTTTCTTGCTGAGGACAAGCCTCAACATTTTGCTGCAAAAATCTTAATATTCTAAAGTGGGTTTTGCCATGAACTTTTCCTCTGATTTTACCCTTTGTATGGCAAAGTGTAAAACTTAAGGCCAAATCAGCGATCCTGGAAACCTGCAACATATTGTAGGGGAAGAAAGGCTAGGCACATCCCTGGTTATTTATTATCAGTGAATGTAGCAACGTGATGTACTCTGTGGCAGTACTCTGGTTCTGGTCCCTGACAATTACATAGCTAGAAGTCTATGCACTAGCTCTTTTAAGGTCTTTAAGATCTGACAATTATTTACAATTTTGGTGCGCCAACATTGTTATCCTGCTGCTACCCTCAATACAGCGCCTGCTATGCTCCCCAATGCCCTCATATACTATACAGCAGAAATAATAGTGCCATACAGATAGTCTCCCCATAGTAATAGTGCTCAAAAACTGCTCTCAATAGTAATAGTGCCACCCAACATCACATCCAATTATTACATCCAATAGCAATGATAAAGAGTGCCTCCAGTAGTGGCAATGCCCTCCATAATAGTTTGGGTATTTTGGGATGTGGACAATACCAATGATATTTATTTATTTATGTATTTGTGGGGAAAGGGGATGAATTCTTACATGTTTATTTTTTTATCTTTAAAAACTTTCTTAAACTTTTTTTTACACTTATTTTAATTCCCCTTAGCAGACTTTAACATGAGATCACCTGATTGCTTCTCCCACACATTGCAGGGATTTAACATTGCAGGTTCACAGAAAAGCTGGACAATTAAAACATAACCTTTATTACGCACTGAGAATAAAATAGATGTCTCTATTGCTAAACTATACGCTACAAAAACCTACACCTCTCACCAATGCAGATATCAAGAACAATAAATAAAAATAAAAATAAAATTAAAGATATCATGGGATAGACAGGTTATAGATATACAATAGTCTACGGACCAGAGGTAGGGGGAATAACAATCCCTACTGTAGTTCCTGTCACTACCCCTCAACCCAGGGATGGACCTGAGGGTGGATGCTCCCTGGTCTCGAGCCTGCCCTGTCTTTCCCTTATCTCTCCCTCACAAAATACCCGGTGACAAAATCTGACGCGTTTCCCCTCATCCGAGGTTCATCAGGGGTTAATATGGGAAAGTACACTAGAATATCTGATTCATAAATAGAAATACATGGTTGTACGAAGGAGATGCATAGAATGCAAATATGATACAGAATCTATAATACTGAAAAAGTGCCCAAATTGATAAACAGCTCAAAATGAGGCTCAACATATAAAGGTTTAATATAAGGCCTCCAAATGGCGATAACAAGATAGTCGCCAAGACAACAAAGATATAAAGCCGGACCCATATAAATCAATGAGAGACCATGTGAATCACCACCTAAATTTTCAAATGCTTTATAGTGGGCAATAGATGCCCTTATTTAGCTGGAAAGAAATGACTCGATAGTTATTAAACTAGCCGACGAGGGGGGCAACCTAGTCATTATGAATAACTGCGAGTACCTTCAGATGTGCTTGAATCTTCTAGCTGATGTGGAATGCTATCGGATTCTGCCATCAGATCCGACATTGCCCTTTTTGTCGGCTCTTCAGGATTTATTACAGGATGCTTTTGATAAGGGATGCATTCGTAAGGATGAGTTTCGCTTTATGTTGCCAGGTCCACCCCGGATTGCTATTTTCTATGGACTTCCCAAGATCCATAAGGGGTTATCTCCCCTAAAAGGTCGCACTATAGTATCCAGGGTGGACTCACTCACCCAGAACTGTGGTGTCTATTTAGACCAGATTTTAAGTCAGTATGTTTTGGCTTTACCATCTCATGCTCGAGACACTATGGATTTTTTGAGAAAGATTGAAACCCTTACTTTTGACTCCTCATGCATCCTAGCGAGCATCGATATTGAGTCGCTCTATAGCTCGATTCCCCATTCTCAGGGCCTGGTGGACGGATAAAATTGCCTTTTGGTCTAGATATATAGACAACGTTTTCATAGTGTGGAATGGTGATCAGGACCAATTTAGGGATTTTGTAGATATGTTGAACACTAACAGTATTGGCCTCTCGTTTACCTTAGAACTGGGCTACGATAAAATAACATTTTTAGATGTACTGGTGACTAAACAGGGGGAGACATTAGTGACTACTATATACCATAAACCTACAGCAACAAATAGTCTACTCCACTGGTCTAGTCACCATCCCATGGCCCAGAAAAGAGGAATTCCGAAAGACCAGTATTTGTGGATTAGGAGAAACTGCACTGATTTGGAAAGTTTTTCATCATGAATCTAAGAATTTACAATCCAGATTCATACAACGAGGCTATCCGAATGCTGTTTTATCGGAGGCCTTTAAATATGCACTGAATCAGGACAGGGATTCTCTCCTAGTCCCGAAGAATAGTGAGACGAAACAACGGGGTCCCATCCGCATCATTTCCACCTATGCCTGTCAGGACATTAGAAAGGTATTGAATAAATATTGGCCTATTCTTCTAATGGACTCTGACCTTTCCGATGTCATCAATACCTATCCCAGCATCACTTACCATAAAGGGAGAAGCTTACGCGATAGACTAGTTCACACTCACTATTCCAGTCCAAGACCGGTTGGTACTTGGCCGGATAGGAGACCCAACGGTATGTTTAGATGCGGGAATTGCAAAGCATGCAAGTTCATCCGTAAAACAAAGAATAACATCTGTTCAGTTACGGGTCAGGCGTATGATATCAGAGACTTTGCCAACTGTCGCACAAAAGGGGTGATATATCTATGCCAATGCCCATGCCCACGGGATTACGTGGGCAAAACCTTCAGAGAACTACGACAAAGAGTCCTTGAGCATGTCAACGATGTGGTCAACAAACGTAATACACCTGTTGCTGATCACGTCGTTGAAGCTCATGAGGGTAAACCAGAGGCACTGAGCTTTTCAGTATTGGAGGTCGTTCGTGAATCCCAAAGAAGAGGTGACTGGGACCAGCGCATACTGCAGAAGGAGTGCGAATGGATATATCGTTTTAGGTCCCAGTCGCCCCTTGGGCTTAACGAGCAACTTACCTTTTCTTGTTTCCTTAAAACCCTTATTGTTTGCCGAATCCTAAGTTATATTCTTTTCCCTTTTCATTCATAAGTCCTTATTCATGCCTGATGACCATCCGTAACCAGCCTTTAGTATCGATGCGGGAAGCATCTTCTGTGATGGTCCACTATATTTATTATCGATTGATGATAGGGGGGTCTGTGTATCTTGAACCTCCTCTGTTCCTCCCCATTTTCTCATTCCCATCCCTTTCCCTTCCCTCACCCATTTTCCCTTATGAATTCTGTTACTTACTCCTCTTGTAACTTTATAATTTGGCCCACTCCTTCCGTGTCACGAAGGCATGAGATATCTACTCATTGATGTATGATGAACACCCATGTGATCCACACCATTCCTTTTCTGAGTTTGATAACAATTAATACTGTGACGCTTGGTTACTACCATCTAATGGCATGCAAGGCGATCCTTTCTAATCGATTGTTCATTTGACATCTGTCTAGTACTGGGATTGGGTATTGTCGCATTGCCAGCTGGTCACTACTAATAGACTAAATCGTCTGTCTGGGCTACTGAATGGATATGTAATCACTGCCCTTTACTGCAGCCTGCACTTACATGACGTGATACAAGCGTCACTATGCATCTAGGGTTGCGTTCCAGTTTGAAGCGCAGAGCCCAGATTACCGGCATTATCCGTGTCATGTGATCTGCTTGCGATCACATGACCGTATATGACATGGTTAGGATGGTGAGACGCACCCTCGGCGTGCGTTTCATTGACAGGAAGCTCCTCATGGTGAGTGCCTGTGCTCGCTGTATTTAAATCGGAGCGCGCGCATGTCACTTTCCACCTGCTCAACTAAGGATCCTGATTACTCCAGACCCTCTTCAGGCCCGGTCATCAATACACCTGGCCATTTCACAGACCTTGGAGATCGAAACCTTACATTGGGGTTCACGTGAGAGGGCTTCTGACCGACATGTTTTTATTTGCCACTGTCCATTAACTGCGATCTTTGGGCAATGTATCATCTCACAAATATGATAGAAGGGTCTGCACTACCCCCCTCTGGTCTTGAGTTATTGGTCAGTGAACTTATTCTTGCTTTCCTTAGTATATCTGGGCAACATATATGGTAATCTATGTGCATTGCCTATAAGCGAATGACTTCACCTATTTTCATTTATTGCCCACTATGAAGCATTTGAAAATTTAGGTGGTGATTCACATGGCCTCTCATTGATTTATATGGGTCCGGCTTTATATCTTTGTTGTCTTGGCGACTATCTTGTTATTGCCATTTGGGGGCCTTATATTAAACCTTTATATGTTGAGCCTCATTTTAAGCTGTTTATCAATTTTGGCACTTTTTCGGGATTATAGATTTTGTATTATATTTGCATTTTATGCATCTCCTTCGTACAACCATGTAATTCTATTTATGAATCAGATCCCTGGGTTGAGGGGTAGTGACAGGAACTACAGTAGGGATTGTTATTCCCCCTACCTCTGGTACGTAGACTATTGTATATCTATAACCTGTCTATCCCATGATATCTTTAATTTTATTTTTATTTTTATTTATTGTTCTTGATATCTGCATTGGTGAGAGGTGTAGGTTTTTGTAGCGTATAGTTTAGCAATAGAGACATATATTTTATTCTCAGTGCGCAAAAAAGGTTATGTTTTAATTGTCCAGCTTTTCTGTGAACCTGTGGATTTCTCTGAGTTGGATCTTGGCTTCCCAACAGGGATATTGCTTTTACTGTGATCTGGATTTAACATTGCAACCTATGGGAAATTCACTATGTTCCTATCTGCCACAGACAAGGTTCCATAAGAACATAGCTGTAGCAAGTTTCAGATCCTTCAGAAGGCCCAATGTGCCATAGCAACCTAATGGCTCCTTTGATTTCAGAGCAGGGTAGCCATTCAGTCCCTGGGATTGCAGTGCTCTTGGGGGAATGACTGCTTAGATGCTGTGGTTGCAACTAACCATGTACAATCACAGAAAAAAACGTGGTCTAAAATGGCAGAAAATTGCTCAGACCCCATATGCTGTTGCGCATATCAAACCGGGAGAGCAATTCCTGCACATGTGGTCCGTTGCAGGAATTGCTCCCCCGGTTTGATATGCGCCACAGCATATGGGGTCTGAGCAATTTTCTGCCATTTTAGACCACATTTTTTTCTGTGATTGTATTTGAACATTTATACCTGGAGGTGTGGAAACTCCAGGTCTGAATGTACCATTACTTACATCTTATGGTAACATTCTGGTGCACCTGTGTAGCCTGAGTCACATGAGTCATTGGTAGGTGGGGCTCATAGTCTCCTCCCTCCTCCCATTGTATGTGTGATTTCACGCTGGATGTAACTAGGAGTAGGTTGCTGTGTGTGTCGGCCTATATGCTCCTTCCGCAATTGCCCAACGGCAAGGTAGGTTAGCGTTAGGTCCAGAGCCACTCTGAGATACCTTGACGCGGTGCTCAGGCTCCGGTATGTTCTTGATATAAGAATATATTGGCGAAAGTCTCATTTTAACATCAGTGTGAGGGTTTAGCCATATATTGTCAATTGCATTACCGCCGCAGTGCACCTCTACTAGTGATTGATTGCAACTAACCATGGCATCTGAGAGGTTAAATGTTGGGACATTGTCTCTGGGTGTCTGCTCTGCAAAATAGCATACACACGGCAGCTATAGTGCCTGCTCAGCTACTGAGCGGGTGCCATGTTTAAACGTCATACATTCTGTCACATACGGTATGGTTTATGTGACACGTGTTTCTGGTTTCTCACGTTTTGCCCTGCCGTTCTGGCTGCGGTTGTTTACTGTGTATGCTGGTTGCCAGGGGCAATGTGTAGTTTTGGTTGTCGGTATGTTCCCTTCTTCTTGTACAGTATACTTTCCTCCTTCTCTGTCTTGTTCTCATGGGGTTAACATATTCACCTGGGTGTGGTCGCTAGGTGCTGTTATTCAGTTGTTGCTAGCCTGTGGGTTAGTTGTGCTCCAGCCTCCTTTGGTGCTGGAGCTATGCACTTTTTCTGGGATTCCATCTGCCCAGTCCTTGTGGCCACCTTATATGTCATTGAGGTCTTCCCATCCTCTTGCCTTTCCCGGTTATGTTCTGTGTGGTTTATGTTCCGGGTGGTTGTTTGGTCTGTGACTGCTATGTGTCTTCTGACATGGAGTCCAGACATTCCCTGTATGTATGTGCCTTCGGTGAGAGGGCTCCAGGGTTCCCCAGAGGGGGAACAACGAAACTGTGAGCTGTTGCTGGTGAGCTGGTTCCTGGGTGTGTTGTGTGTACTGTGTCCTGTTAGGTGTTCGGGTTCCGGTATATGTACCTGGGTTCCAGTCTTTGGTGTGTGGTCTGCTGGTGCTTCTTCCAGCAGTCTCTGCAGGTAAGTTGCCAGGTGCACCGGGACCATCCTGGAGGTGCAGCCAGTGAGTTTCAGCTAAGTGCATCCCTACCTTCTGGGGCTCTGTGAAGAACGGGGCTCACTGGGTTTCTGCCCTCTGGGTTTGGCCCCAAGTATAACCGGTGCACTTGGTCCAGTGGTATTCCTTGCCACTGGCTCCTTACCTGCTGATCTGGTCTTCTACTCACTGTTATGTTTCGGTGTATGCTCGGTGTGGTGTTTCCCTCCCACACCGCGGCGTGACACTTTCACCATACATGTATGGTGAAAGTTCTGAAGGGTTTAAAACACTGGGTGTATCCTGCTTTTAAGCCCTCCTCATATGAAAAGCATTGAGAAGGCCTTAAGAGCAGGGTGAAGGCACAGCTAAACTACAGCAGGCAAAAATGTACCCACCAGGGCCACAGTTCAAAGAACCTGGACTGGTGAAGCAATAGAGATGGTGAGGGCAGGCAGCAAATTAAAGTAAAGTGGTGCCGCACACATAGACTTCTGTAGGCGGTATTTGGCACCAGACGGCACGGAAAAATAACGAGAGGCAGAGCAAAGCCTACTATATGACTACTTTGCACTGGCTGTCATGCGCATCCTCCTCCTGACTCTCCCAGTGTGGTCATGAAATTTGATGAAATTTGGCACAGTTTGGTGCATCTAAAGAAATTATTTGTACTTTACTTGTACCAAGAAAATCACTTTTGTCGGAATATGACACATTTAACATTTTGTGCTACAGCTCTGGTGTAAAATTTTGTCTCAAGCTAAGCCAACCAATAATTGGTGTAGAATTAGACACAAGTGTCTAGCCCTACACCAGATTTATCATCCAGTCTGAGCTACTGCAATAAATGAGGTGCGTGTCAAGTTTACACCATCTGTAGACTGATATGATGCAGATGTGGAATTGCTGTGTCTGCTGAACAGATTTGGCTTGGGGTGAGTCCTAAGGGTGTTATATAAGTACCCCCATGGTCTTCACTCTTTAACCCCCTATAGAGGAATCTGGACTCTGCTGCAGGAGAACCACCACACTGCTACCTCTTGAAGAAGTTTCTGTTCAAGAGACTGTAGACCCAAAGTGGGCCTGAAACATTAAGGTGAAACCCCCGAGGGGGTCAGGCACAATTGTATTCAGGGACAAGCTGAGGTCAGATCAGGCAGATTTCATAAAATCCAAATTCAGTCCGGGGATCAGGACAGGCAGCTTAAAATCAGTATGGAGTTCAAGTAGAAGTCAGGTCAGACAGTGAAGAACTAAATCCACGGTCAAGCAGAAGTCGGTACACAGTAAAGCAAACCATTAAAAGTATTGCACTTTTGCAGGAAACTCGAGAGCTAGGACCTATAGCTCAGGTATCTTCCCACAGGGGAAGGTGCCTTAAATACCCTAGGGAGGACTGCCATAGGCTGGAACTAATTAAGGTGTGCATTAGTCTGTTAAGCACAAGAGAGAACATGTGGACCCTATGGGCAGAAGACAACATGGCCAGATGAGTAGTAGAAAGCAGCCTGCATGGAGTGGATAGAGCAGTGTTATTCCTGTGACCCGGTCCACCAGGAAGGAGGAGAGATATGCCAGTGGGTCCAAATGGCCAGAAATCTAGAGTGGCAGAATAGGTAAGTGAGGCAGCAACTGTATCCACCAGAAGAAGTGCCATCATAACATAAGATCAGTCTGTGACTATGCTTCTCACTAATCCTTATCATGGCAGTATTAGCAGTCCTAGTCAAGTCTCAAGAAATTCACTTGCATCTAAGATCATGTCCTGAAGGCAAGATTGCTACTGTATGTTCCCACTGGTAGTACTGTTAAAAATTAAGATGCATAGCCATATGGCCACAAAACCCAGAACTGACATGGAAGAGCACTATATTTCTATAAAGAGATTTTCTTTGATAAAAATCTATCAAATATTCCTGAATTACCTTCTATGAATATTCCATTAGTTAATGCAAGTTTTTCTATCTTCTGTACTCTCACTGAATTTACATACATCACAAACTTCCAAGTCATACAAATAAAATCATATCTCCATGAAAAGGGCTATTTTTCATTAGATATGTGTAAATGACTTCAAGTAGCAATGCATTTGTCATTAACAGTCGTCATTAACATATTTGTTAATTATTTCAGTTTCTCTTTGTGGGTATCTGCATTGTTCTAGGCACATAGCCCGAGGTAAAGTGTCACGGTTATCCGATTCACTGAAAAACAATTCATGCAAAAATGTGTGACAAATTGCAATGACATGGGTTTCTCATGATTGGCTGTGAACACTGGATTGACAGGCTCCTAACTACCTTGCATCTAGACAAGAAGTTTTCTGCTATTTGATATGGGATTGTGGGTAAGAAGATACATTGTTAAAACAGAAATTAAATAAGGAAATTGTTAGATGTAATAATTTACTGTAAAAAGGGTTCTACAACATATCTAACCTAAATGGAACCTATCATAAGGCCGGTCGGCTTAGTGTATGTTTTGTTTTTTTAAATTTTATAAGTACTGAGTACTTATTGTAGCCAGTAACATGTCAAACAGAAGATAGAAGCACAGCATGTCACATATGCTAATGATCACAAATGGACTTACATGTGGATCCTACTCAAGCACTCCTCTCCAGCAGCCGCCACATCAATGAGATGAACTTACCGAGCAGGCTGGAGGTCAAAGTCCATGCTGGGTGCCCTTCTGAAAATGAAAATCAAAGAAATCTACTTTTCCTGAAGAGTACCAGCAGTGCATGATTTATGTTCATTAAAACTTAAGTAATTAAAAATCAAAAGCAACCTTAACTTATCGTTCTTATCTCTTGGTGGCCAAAATCTAAGCTATCTATACACTTTGGACTAATGTTTGTGGATTGTAGCGATATTGATGGAATTCACCCACAATCTATCTTTTGAGTGTCTTCCAATATCAAATGTTTGGGCAAATGAGGATTTTAATATACTTATTCAGAGATATCTGGCAGCAGATCATTTCACTCGTCTATAAAAAAAACATATGTTTGGTATTTCCAAGCATGCATGTTTCTGAGGATGTTAGTGGCTACAACTCTAGGTCAAACAAGCCAACATCATTCTCAGGCCAGGTTCTCATCACCATTTATTTATCCATTCTTCTGATCCATCAGAAGAACAGAAAAATAAAGAAAAAAAATGGATCTTGTACTTTAAACATCTTTTATGTTCAGTTATGCAAATGTGGCCTTCCTTTTAGCCATTTCCATCTGAGATCTTGCATCTTTCTGTCTAAAATTACAACTCTCTGATGGGAATGCCTAAAACAGATGTCAAATGTGCAAAACTGAGCATAACGGATGCTTAAAAATACAGGATCCATCTTTTTAAAATTGTTCTGTTCTTCTGATGGATCAGAAGAACGTAAAAAAATAGTGAACCCAGCCTTACATATATCGTCAACTTTACTTATGTGTACAGGTCTTCTTTACAGCTCAGTGCAGTTCTGTGTCTTATGTTCATTTGTATTGAAAACTCAAAAAATAGCACCTTGTAGAACCTCCAGTCAGCATGTGAGAGCATGTCTAGTGAACACAATTATTACCCAAAAAACGAATCTTTAAGCACAACGAAATGACGCCAGTATTGAAAATGTTCCAAATATACATCAAATACTCTGTCAAACTGTTTATATAGACACATATCTGTGGTTCACCTGATCAAAACAGTTTTTCTCTTGTATATCCGAGACTCCGTTCCCAAGTTATGAAGTTTTTTTTTATTTAATATGCAAATCAGGCCTTTTGTGAAATGAAGGTATCATCCTTGCTCTTGTTGCACCCAGTTTCCACTCCTTTCTGTGCCAGCCCTTCCATAGAACATTTGAGGTCTAAAAAGGCAATGGGTCCAGATGGCATTAACCCCAGAGTCCTTACAGAACTGTGGTCTGTGGTTGCTGCTCCTCTTAATGATTTCTTTAACTAGTCCCTCCTTACAGGGAATGTTCCTGAAGACTGGAGAAAAGCCAAAATTGTACCTAGCCACACGAAAGGTAGCAGGGAAGAAGCTGGAAACTACAGACCAGTTAGCTGATCTGAATAAATGGTCCAAAAAATGGAAGAGAAATTGTGATCCCTCTGTATAGAGTGCTAGTGACACCACATCTGGAATACAGGGTCCAGTTCTGGAGACCTCACCTACAAAAATATATAGATAAAATGGAATAGGTGCAAAAGTGGGCTATAAAAATGATGGAGGGTCAGAAGGATACAACATATCAGGAGAGACTTAAAGAACTTAGTGGGTCATTTACGAACTGCAATTCACCTATTTTTGACAGCTCTTAATAAATGACCTCCTTAATCTGTATAACCTTGAGCAAAGAAGGGAAAAGGCAATATGATTGAAACCTTTAAATGTATTATAGGCATAAATAAGCTTCAGGATGGAAGTTTTTTTCAATAAAAAAACTCAACACAAGAGCAAGGGGGCACAACCTAAAATTAGTTGGGGGGGAGGTAGGTCAGAAGCAATGTCAGGAAATAATTTTACACTGAAAAGATTAGTTCAGGCTTGGAACACAGCAGAAGTGGCTGGAAACTGACAGTAAGTGAATTTAAAGGAAAATGTATCTTTCAGTCAAAACCCAGATAGCAACACATTTTTTGTTTTTATTTTCTGATTATTCTATTTCCTAAACATGATTATGGGGGTGGCCATCTTGCCTGAGCTGTTCTTAGCAGCATTTACAAAGCATTAAGAAAATTGCTTTACGGCAATGGTCAGGAGGGGACCTCATTGAATTCTATGGGAGAGTTTTCTAGGCATGCTCTGTGACCTGTGCAGTGATCATTGTACAAGGACAGTATAGATAAGCTCTGACAATCACCTATTGTAAATGGTGGATCATGTCTTATCTATCATTTTAATCCTGCCTGTAAAGGTATCACCTCTATGTATAGATAAGCAGATAACTGCAGCAAAGTGATCTGTACAGACCAAGAAGTGGCGCTTATTATCAGGCTTTGTGATCTGTGTGAAAACTACAAGATGTTATGGTTTTTGTTTCAACATAGATATTGACTTTGAAAAAACATTATCAAAAATTCTTTAAAAATGTTAAACATAAATACGATTTAAATAATAGGTCTTCTTCTAATGACACATTTCCTATAAACATGCCTGAGATAAACACACATCTATCCTAAGATAAGTAACAATATAAGGGCAGCCTACATGGACCATGTGTTTTTTTCCTGCTGTCAATCTTCTAAGCTTCTAGGTTTCTATGCAGTAATATCCCAAACTTTATCATGTGTTCACTAAGGTGACCTCTGTCCAAATATGAATTAATAGTGGGCATCTGAAAAGGAGGTGAATATGTTTTTAGAATTGTATTTAAAAAATAATATCTGTGTATAAGCTATATAGTAATTTGCTACCAGTGTCATATTACCCACATTCGGCCCCATTCACATGACCGTAAGTGTTTTGCGGTCCGCAAATTGCGGATCCGCAAAACACGGATACCGGCCATGTGCGTTCCGCAATTTGCGGACCGCACATGGCTAGCGCTATATAGAGAATGCCTATTCTTGTCCGTGCTTGCGGACAAGAATAGGACATGCTCTATATTTTTGCGGCGCCGCGGAACAGAACAACGGATGCGGACAGCACATAGTGTGCTGTCCGCATCTTTTGCGGCCCCATTGAAATGTATGGGTCCGCACCCAGTCCGCAAAATTGAGGAACGGATGCGGATCCATTTATACGGTCGTGTGAATGGGGCCTAACTGTCCGAATCCTACAGCGTCTTCCCTGTGGACATGAAGTCAGTCTGTCTTTTCAGGTCTATAAGGCTCACATTAAGGGTCTCATAGGAATATATAGAAAAGTTGACTTCTGACCAAGGATGGCCAACCTGCGGCTCTCCAGCTGTTGTAAAACTACAATTCCCACCATGCCCTGCTGTAGGCAGTGTGGGCATGTTGGGAGTTGTAGTTTTGCTACAGCTGGAGAGCCTAAGGTTGGCCATCCCTGCATTAGATGCTATTAGTGAATTATTCAAAAATTTGTTTCGACTGCTTTGCCGAATCTTACAAAAAAAATTGTTTTGTGATGAATTACTTTGTCACAAAGCATATTTCTTTGTAAGTAGTGGGTGCAATGACAGGGAGTGGTGATTGTAATTGTGCCACCCCCCGTCATTGTACCCCTGATATAAATAAAAGACTGTAAACAAAAAAAAATCATACTTACCTCCATTTGCTCATGATGGGCTGTCAGCTGCCATCTTGCTTGAAGATCTGGCGTACAATCTCACGCGGCCTGTGATGACGTCACCGAGCACAGGATTTCTTGCAAGGTCTTCAAGCAAGATGTTGGAGGCTGGCCCATCGCGAGCAAATGGATGAGGTAAGTATGATTTTTTTTACACTATTTCAGGTAAAATCAATTCAGTGAATCAGAGCACGAGGAAATTAGGCTTCACAGCGAATCGAATTTATCCTGAAATTTGGGATTCACTCAACACTAGACACTATCATAGAGTTTGTCAGTCACGTAATACACCCCAGGACTGGAACGCAGCAAGTAACACATGAATAAAGCCACTGGCAGACAAATTAGCTTGATTGTTATATACAAATAGCTAATGTTTGTTACTACTGCACCATAAAATAAAGTTTCTGTGGGAGTGCTTCTTTAACTGTAAGTCATGATCTTGCAACACATAATTGACTTCAGAATAATGGATATGGTTATATGACTGAATAAAAGAAGCCGTTATATACAATAGTCACAATTTATTGTTCAGATATGGGATCCTTGACACTATTAGACACAATGGCAAATTTAGCAACTGCCAAGTGTAAATGGCTATTTGGAAACATCCATAGGTGTCCTACGTTGTTAAAACCAGCAGTGTGTCTTGCAGCATTTAAACAGCACATCTTCCATGACTGAAATCATTCTTCATATTTCCTTCATTACAATTCATCCTGTCCAGCAGGGAGCCATTCTTTAAATCTCATCACATTTGAGACATAAAGTATGTGGACGCCGTAAATAACCACATGACCAGAAAGAAACGGATTAGAGAGCCAATTGTGACTGTACCAGTAATGTGTCTCCCATTTGGTTTTTAAATAGACCAAAAAAAAAAAAACGTAAGAAAGCTAAAAAAAAGATAAAAATCGTTTGGACGATCCCAGCTGTGATTAAATAATATGCTTTGTATAGTAACTATAGATTTCCCGCTTTGATTTCTTTCTACAGTGGAAGATGCTATATGGATTTAATCAGAGCAAAGAGAGCCACAGACCTAGTAACATCAAGAGGGCGAAGGTCAAAACCATTTTCACCCGCGTGATGCTGTTTTATCCTTTCGTGGAACAAAGATTAACGGGTCTTTCTTATTTTTTCTTTTGTCCTGGCCCTAAAAGATAAAAATCTGTGTCCTATTTTTTTTTTTTTTTGTACAGGGGTATGCTATATAAATCTGCTGCTTCTGACAGCTATAAGGAAGAAAAGGCAAAAAAGCTAAATAATGAAACTCAATATTTTGGCAACTACATCAGATCGAAAAAAAACTGTCAATGACATGTCTGGGATTACATGAGCACTGTCACTAAATACTTTTCACATCTACACAGTTCATCCATGTCACGCAGTGGTATGAAGCTAAACACATGTGTTTGTTGCCAGCGCGGATGTTCTTTGTGTCCCCTGCCTTCGTAGGATCTTGCCCTACATAGCTTTCCATGATAAGTATTTAGCTGACCTTATAAATAAAGGTCTATGGTTAAGGGATGAAAGGCCATATTGTGAGCAGATGACAATAGGCAATGTTTAGACTGGCTTCAAGATTGAAAACGCATTTGTCTTTTTCATTAATTTACAACATATAATTATAACTTGCAGGAATGTAAATTTCATCATTACATAAAATGGGGAATATTTAAAAAAAAACAAAACAAGATCAGCATTGTTTCAAATGTATAAAAAAAAAAAAAAAGGGTCACTGTGACATTATGAAGAAGTGTTCGCTACATGCTCACTTTAGTATGGCCAGCTATTGTATATAATAGATTTGTTAGCCCAAAAGGATGATAGATGATCAAGAATGTAAAGTGTAGAGGTAAGGTGATTTAGGCATGTATACAGGAAAGGATTCTTTACAGTTGGAGTAGACAAACTGGAATGCCCTATCCCAGTGATGCCCAACCTACAGCCCTCCAGCTGTTGCAAAACTACAACTCCCACCATGTCCTGCTATAGGCTGATAGCTGTAGGCTGTCCAAGCATGCAGGGAATTGTAGTTTTGCAACAGCTGGAGGGCCGCAGGTTGGGCATCACTGCCCTATCCCATGAGGTAGTAAAGGCCGATACTACATTAGCATTTAACAAAGCACTAGGCACTTATGTACTTGCAAATGGAATTGAGAGTTATAATTACTAAAACCAATTACTGGAAAGGATTCTTTACAGTTAGAGTAGAAAAACTATGGAATGTACTCATCTCATGAGGTAGTAAAGACAGATATTATGTCATATGGTAACAAATAGCTAGATACTTATCTAATTGCAAATACAATTGAGAATCATAATTCATAAAAAAAATTTGTATAATTGGTCTGAGAAAGGTGGTGTCTTTTTTCAACCTATGTAACTATGTAACAAGTAATCAGAGTTTCCTATAGAGAAAAATGGAAAAGAACACTACTCCAACTTGACCAACTTCAGCAGATGACATAAAATGGAAAACTTATGATTCTTTTGGTTTCACCTAAGCACAGAGAAGATGCACAAAGCGATATTACAGTGGAGTAATTTGCACAGTGACTTTACTGGACAGAGATAACAATTAGTGCTGGCACATTACAGGGATACCATACATAATGATGTCACACTACAGGGATAATGAACACAGTGATGTCTAAGCACAGGGATAATGCACACAGTGTAGTATGTACATATGACATGTATTTTTCCTATGACATGTGACAAGTATTTTTCCAGTGCACTGCACACTGCAGAATGGGCAATAGTAAGATAAGCAATAGCTGATCACTTTGGCACAACCAAACTGTGAGGGGACTGACACCAGAGGAAGGACAGCTCCAAACTGGTCTTGCCACTGTTGTGAAAATCACTGTCACTTTTCAATTGCATCATCACTGGTCAATTGGTCTGCATCATTCAAATACAGGGCCCCCTTTCCATAGTGAGAGCTTCCCAAAGCAACAGGTGAATCCTGTTACAAGAGCAATCGGTATAGAACTCACATTGGAAGCCTCACAGTCCTTTTGAAGAGAGCTCCAGATTTTTGAGAAGGGGTATTATCACCTGTAACTATCCAATGATCAGTCATCCCTTTGGATCTGCAAAGGTGCGACCAAAAACCTCGGCTTGGGACAGAAATGATGTATACACAACACAGAAAAAATCCTAAAATGGCTGTGGCACTGAACAGCCTTTGCAGACTGAAAATGAAATCAGTTTCCAATTTCCCTGATCTATATAGTAGGGTTGTGTCTGTCCCATTCATGACTGGTGGTTCAGCTTCCATATTTACTACAAATAAAAAAAACAGGAATGATTCAAGAGCCCATTTAAAGAGATAGTTTTACATATCCAGATATAGTTATACATAGTGCCTACTGAAACCAAGTGGATGTCTATGTATTACATGGACAAGCCAGATTCTTCAAAGAGAGAGAGGGAGGGAGAGAGAGAGATGATCTTGTTCTCTGCCCCACCTAACTAATGGAAACCCTAAATGAGGACCTCACTGCTTAAGACAGATTGGTCATATAGGATGTTTACAAGAGGGTTTTCTAAGCTAGACGACAAATTGAATGCTGAAATAATATAAAATAATACTAACGTTTCTACTTTTGGATTAAACAGTTGGGGCATATTAAATAAAACACGTCACTAAGCTTTATTCTAGTGAAACAAAACCGTAAAGCCGAGATACTATACAGTCTGGATCAAAACCATTTACCGTACAATATAATGAAATGCACATGTACGGGAAAAGATTGTGCCAATAGGTCAAGCGGCAAACCTTGTTCTCTCTTCAATAACATACTGCAAAGACTTGTTTTCCACATGTACAGCATGCATGTCTTAAGTAAAGCAAAAGTTGACATTTGTGCTACCTCTTTCAGAACTTAGTTGAATAAATCCTGTATTAGACAGGCAGATCAGTAAGCGTTTCCTCCTGGCAATCGATTGCTAGCTAGCAGAAGAGACCACTGCTGTTGCCATCGCTCGTCCTTATGCCATCTAGTGGTTTTCCGGCTGCAGATCACTATTAGACAGCATAATCTGCTGCCGGCAAGCGCTGATTTTTAAGCATGCTCAGAAATCAGAATCAGCAGCAGTATTACAGAGGATCGCTAATGAACGATCATAGAGATTATCGTCCAAAATATCGGCCAATACAGCCTTTAGCGCCTATGTTGGAGAATAAGAATAGTATGCAAAATCATATTTCCTGAGATAGATAATTTGGAAGACGTGTTCATGCAAGTAGGATCATTGGCTTACCATACTTATCCTAGAAGGCACTGAAGCATACAGAGGTGTAAGCAAGAAGAACCTCGGAGCCCATGGCATTCTCACTTTAGTACAATGACAACATTTTAGACTTGAGATAAGAAAATTTAATTAAGAGATTACTACTACTACTATAACCCTAGTGCCAATTCCTACTAAAGCCGTACAGTAGAGGGCGTCTTGAGAGCTCCCTGTGGCTCCTGAGCCTCTGGTTGGGGCACACTGTTTTGTAGTGTACAGTAAAATTTTATGTTATTACCTCATTATTAATACCTAGTGGAGGTGTTTGGTCCGCTATACTGCCGCTATACTGCCTCAACCACGGTTTTGTGCTGCCCCCCATCATTGAACCCCTCAGATGCCCTGTTCATTGCTGATTGCGACATCTGAGAATAATAGTGAGGGCTTTCAGGACTTAATCGGGTAACAAAAATTATAACAATAATACTCACCTAATCCATGTGAGCTTGAAGAGGCCGCGGCCATACTGATTGAAGACAGCATGCAAAGTCTTGGACTGTGCATGATGATGTAATCACATTGGCAGGCGTGGTGAAGTCATATGTCACAGTACACAAGATTTTGCTCTGGATTTTCAATCAAGATGGCCGCAACGGTCTCTTCATGCTCAAATGAATGAGGTGAGTATGATTTTTTTTTTTAACACCATTTCAGGGAAATGTGATTCGTTATCACGAGAGGATATTTTTTCATCTGCAAAAAAAGGCAAGAATAGGATCTGTGGTGAGATTCTCAGATTAAATGAATCTGTGAAAAAATCTATTTGTGCCTAGTCCCATTAAATTGTATGGATCAGTGTCCTATACATTTTAACAAAAAACGGATAGCACATTGAAGCACAATATGGTCATATGCAGGAGGCCTTAGGTATATCTCCACCATAATTTTCAAAAAGAGGCTGTTATCCTACAGTAATTTCCACCCTTTACCCTGGGAAGTAGTCTAGATGGTCCCAACCATGTCTGTTCCTCATTGTGAAGCACTGGTTTAAGGCTGTATTAGATTGTCGTGAGGGAATTGTTCATTCAAGGCAATCACCTGCTCGCTAGAGAAGGAGACCACTGCTAATACATACAGCGATCTCCTCCACAGCATGGGGAGGAGTGATCGTTATGCCATCGCTCATCCCCAGGCTGTCTAGTTCTAGATGTTTTTTATGCAAGCTTAAAAACACTGGCTACCCATTAGTAGTCTTTAGAATTTCACGGTGGGGAGTTTCATGATAACAATAATTCAAAAGAAACATTTTAACACCTAGTTCAGCCACTTTGTAGCTAGGTACTTACTGTATAGCTTTCACCCTTAAAGGGGTTATCCAAGACTATAAAATGCCACCTCCATATGCCGGGCCCCTTACAATGAATATACTTACCCGGCTCCCTGCTCGCTGTGGCACTCCTGGTCCCTGCACCGCTTCTGCTGCTTCTCCCCATGTAACATAGTAACATAGTAACATAGTTTATAAGGCCGAAAAAAGACATCTGTCCATCCAGTTCGGCCTGTTTTCCTACAAGTTGATCCAGAGGAAGGCAAAAAAACCCTGTGAGATACAAGCCAATTTTCCCCACTTTACGGAAAAAAATTCCTTCCCGACTCCAATCAGGCAATCAGAATTACTCCCTGGATCAATGACCCCTCTGTAGTAACTATAACCTGTAATATTATTACCCTCCAAAAATACATCAAGGCCTCTCTTGAACTCTTTTAGTGAACTTACCATCACCACCTCCTCAGGCAGAGAGTTCCATAGTCTGACTGCTCTTACCGTAAAGAATCCTCTTCTATGTTTGTGAACAAACCTTCTTTCCTCCAGACGCAGAGAATGTCCCCTCGTCACAGTCACAGTCCTGGGGATAAATAGATCATGGGAGAGATCTCTGTACTGACCTCTGATATATTTATACATAGTTATTAGATCACCCCTTAGTCGTCTTTTTTCTAAAGTAAATAACCCTAATTTTGATAATCTTTCTGGCTACTGTAGTCCACCCATTCCAGTTATTACTTTAATCCTCTGAACCCCCTCCAGCTCTGCTATGTCTGCCTTGTTCACATGAGCCCAGAACTGTACACAGTACTCCATGTGTGGTCTGACTAGTGATTTGTAAAGTGGCAGGACTATGTTCTCATCACGGGCATCTATAACCTTACATTTGTCAGTGTTAAACCTCATCTGCCACTTCTCTGCCCAAGCCTCCAGTCTATCCAGATCTATCTGTAGCAGTATTCTGTCCTCTTCTGTGTTAATTATTTTACACAGTTTAGTGTCATCTGCAAAAATTGATATTTTACTGTGCAAGCCTTCTACAAGATCATTAATAAATATATTGAAGAGAATAGGGCCCAATACTGACCCCTGTGGTACCCCACTAGTTACAGTGACCCAATCTGAGTATGTACCATTAATAACCACCCTCTGTTTTCTATCACTGAGCCAGTTACTTACCCACATACAGACATTTTCTCCCAGGCCAAGCATTCTCATTTAATATACTAACCTTTTATGTGGTACAGTGTCAAATACTTTGGAGAAGTCCAGATATACGACATCCATTGATTCGCCGCGGTCCAGTCTAGAAGTTACCTCCTCATAGAAACTGATTAAATTGGTTTGACATGACCGATCCCTCATGAAGCCATGCTGATATGGAGTAATTTGCTTATTTTCATTGAGGTACTCCAAGATAGCATCTCTTAGAAAACCCTCAAACAGTTTACCCACGACAGATGTTAATTTTACCGGCCTATAGTTCCTGGGGGGAAGAGCAGCCAATGGAAGGCGGGGACGAGGCTCCCTAGCGTCACCCGCGATGCTATGGAGGCTCGTACATGTCCTTGCCTGCCATTGGCTGCTCCCCCCTGACACCGGATGTTTTAATCCGCGCACAGGGAAAAGCAGCAGCAGCAGCGATGAAGGGACCAGGAGTGGTGCAGGGAGCAGGGAGCCAGTATATTCAATGTGAGGGGCCCAGCATATGGGGGGGGGGGGCGTTTTATAGGATTGGATAACCCCTTTAAGGAGGCCATACACATTCAAAAGCCGACAACTATCTTTCTCGACTCCCTCCCGGCTCCCCCATACATATACAGGTTTGGTTGGGCTGAGCATGTAAGTAAATTCAATGAGAAAGGATGCTGTCAGAAACCTATGGGCGACCATTAGACTGTCATCTCGGCAGTTTTGGCTGACAATATAGTGTGGATGAGGGCCTTTAGCGCTACCATACACTTATGATCTTGTAAAATAATAAATATGGATTAATTTGTGAAAATTGATAGATATCAAGTAACAGATTTGGTAGTGATAATCAATAATGCAGAACATCAGTGAATGGCTGTTAGCTATAAAAAGCCATAAGTAAGGATCTTCTATTGCATAGTTTAAAGTTTTTTCTTGCTCCTGGTAGGTCTATAATTTAATATCCCTCAAATTTGTACACATGATTTTCATTAAATCTCTGAGTGAATCCGAGTTATCTTATATCAGCAAAATAGCACAATGCACTTGTCCTACATCCATGTGGATTCAATTAGAGTCACTCATGCATTCTGCTGCCTGAAGTCAATCGACACATTGAATATAAAGTGTGGCCATGTGTAAGGTATACTTTCTTCAAAAATTAACAGAGGTGTCAGTTTCTTCAGTCAGAATACTTATTTTAATGTCATAGCCTTGGCAATGTGGAAACCTAAGGCTTTCTTGATAATAATGATATATTACTATTTAGAAAATAGGTAATTGTGGCTGGGGCTGCACATATATACATTATTTCAGAAGTTTAGTCCTGAGAAGTTAACTGAATTTATTTCAAATTTCCAAATACGATAAGTTTTGTTAAATGTTGACATCAATGTTATGTCTTTCGTATTCCTATTCTGTAAGAGAAACATAGAAATGGCCAAAAATGTATATGTTTGAATGGGTTATTCATGGGTTAGCAATTGTGCATCCATTAGTGTCTGTCTCGTCAGGTTTCAATTATTTTCGACGGAAGAAAAAGTCCTGCCTTTTGGACTTTTTTTCCCATCAAAAATAACTTAAAGCTGACGGAACTGACACAAGCTGATGTTTTTTTACTTTTTTCCTTACTTTTATTTTATTATTATTTATAATGGCTATATATATATATATATATATATATATATATATATATATATTTAAAAGAACCTTTAGGCTTAATGTTTTTTGCTATTTTTTTTTTTGCTTTTTTTACTCTAGCCCTCAAATATCAGACAAAAAGACCTTATTATATTATTACATTATTATTATTTTAACTATATTTCCAGTATATCTGAAGAGGCTATGACTGTGCTAGGTCTAGATAGACCCAGAAAAGCCTGCTGGTACCAGAATCCTGGCAATCATGTACCCATCATAAGTAATAAAATAAAGCCGCTACCTGGCAATATGCGGCGATTCAGACCAAACAAAAATAGCTACATGCATCATACTCTGCCAGAACTCATAATTCTAGTGTAAAACAATACTAAGCAAACAAATAGCAACATTGCTCCAATACTTGCACTTCACCAATACCAGATACTCAGAATGTGCAGAAATGCTTGCTTTTAGAAATACTAGTAGACTTCTATACAAGACCTTGTTGTTGTAGGTTTACAGAAATATTATGGAAAAATCAGTCTACAACATTTTCTTAGTCATTTCTAAAGGCCTTATTGCAGTGAAAGCAGTGGAAGACAAAGACAGTTGAGGGCCCCTGTGCAAAAATATTATGTGGGTCCTGGCTGATCATTTATCAATTTCTACATCTTCTAATTGACCAGAATCTATCACTAATTTTGAGCCAAACCTGTATGGACCCCTACCATTTGTGACCTCTCTGTAGCTGTATGATTGCCTCAGAGTGAGAACTTTTTTTGCCAAATGTAGAAAAATGATACATGGATCAATGGATACATCAATGCTTGTGGCAATGGGAGATTGCTTTGTGGCTTCTAGATGAAACTAGTCTACTTCTAATTACTGAGAAGTAACAAAATAAAAGTTTTGAGTTGGACTAGTCAAATTCCTTGAGAGGACAAGAAAAAAGTAGGGGCAGTAGTAATATTTTGTTATCTTTTCTCGGTGGAAACAGAATGGTCCCCATAGTAAATATAAAGATTGCTTTACACTACCACGTTTTATGCCACTTGTGAGATAAGGTTGTTATTAGAGATGAGCGAGCATATTCGTCCGAGCTTGGTGCTCGTTCGAGTATTAGGGTACTCGTAAGTGCTCGCTGCTCGGACGAGTATCTCGCCATGCTCGAGGAAATGGCAACTTCCGCATCGTGCTTTTTTGGCGCCTATAAACTCAGCCAATCACAAGCCAGGAGACTCTGCGGTACACCCAGCATCACGTGGGGCCCTTACATGTCGATATCAGGGGTTGGCTGGCCTGATCAGGTGACCCTGGAATATACTAGTGACTGGCCGCGGTGCTCGGCTTTAGTTCTCTGTTAGGCAGGAATCACCCACAAAGAACCCAACAGCCCTTCTAAGGGCTACAAGACATTTTTTTTTGTCTCCTGGCTTGGCTGGCTGGCTGGCACTAGTAGTGCAGCTATCGCCATATATAACCCCCTTTTTTTTTAATTGTTATATCTCAGTGATACAAATCCATTGCACACAGCACTGTGGAACCATTCTGTGTGTCACAGTTCAGCTGTCCACTCACGCCAATCCGTATTTTCTGTCCAGGTGACACTTTCTGTACGTCACTTAATACAACCAAGTCTTTTGCTGCCTGTCACGTATATAACTTGATCCCAAAAATCTATGTGCGACATTTGTCTGGGTCGCAGTCAAAATAGCCACCATTAACAGGGTGTGAGTTAGGTCTACGATAGTTTCTGCACGTCACGTTCCAAAAAAAAAAACTACAAAAAAAATATAAAAAAAAATATAAAAAAAATATTTTTTTATTTGTTTTAGCTCAGTGATACAAATCCATTTCACACAGCTGTGTGGAACCATTCTGTGTGTCACAGTTCATCTGTCCACTCACGCCAATCCGTATTTTCTGTCCAGGTGACACTTTCTGTACGTCACTTAATACAACCAAGTCTTTTGCTGCCTGTCACGTATATAGCTTGATCCCAAAAATCTCTATGCAACATTTGTCTGGGTCGCAGTCAAAATAGCCACCAATAACAGGGTTTGAGTTAGGTCTACGATAGTTTCTGCACGTCACGTTCCAAAAAAAACAAAACTACAAAAAAAATATATTAAAAAATATATAAAAAAAAACAGTTTTTTTGTTGTTTTAGCTCAGTGATACAAATCCATTTCACACAGCAGTGTGGAACCATTCTGTGTGTCACAGTTCAGCTGTCCACTCACACCAATCCGTATTTTCTGTCCAGGTGACACTTTCTGTACGTCACTTAATACAACCAAGTCTTTTGCTGCCTGTCACGTGTATAGCTTGATCCCAAAAATCTCTGTGCGACATTTGTCTGGGTCGCAGTCTAAATAGCCACCATCAGTAGGGTGTCAGTTAGCTCTACGATAGTTTCTGCATGTCACGTTCCAAAAAAAACAAAACTACAAAAAAATATATAAAAAATATATATAAAAAAATAGTTTTTTTGTTGTTTTAGCTCAGTGATACAAATCCATTTCACACAGCAGTGTGGAACCATTCTGTGTGTCACAGTATAGCTGTCTACTCACTCTAATTCGTATTTTCTGTCCAGGTGACACTTTCTGTACGTCACTTAATACAACAAAGTCTTTTGCTGCCTGTCACATATATAGCTTGATCCCAAAAATCTCTGTGCGACATTTGTCTGGGTCGCAGTCAAAATAGCCACCATTAACAGGGTGTGAGTTAGGTCTACGATAGTTTCTGCACGTCACGTTCCAAAAAAAACAAAACTACAAAAAAATATATAAAAAAATATATATAAAAAATAGTTTTTTTGTTGTTTTAGCTCAGTGATACAAATCCATTTCACACAGCAGTGTGGAACCATTCTGTGTGTCACAGTTCATCTGTCTACTCACTCTAATTCGTATTTTCTGTCCAGGTGACACTTTCTGTACGTCACTTAATACAACAAAGTCTTTTGCTGCCTGTCACATATATAGCTTGATCCCAAAAATCTCTGTGCGACATTTGTCTGGGTCGCAGTCAAAATAGCCAACATCAGTAGGGTGTCAGTTAGCTCTACGATAGTTTCTGCACGTCACGTTCCAAAAAAAACAAAACTACAAAAAAAATATATAAAAAAAATTGTTTTTTTGTTGTTTTAGCTCAGTGATACAAATCCATTTCACACAGCTGCATGGAACCATTCTGTGTGTCACAGATCAGCTGTCCACTGACGCCAATCCATATTTTCTGTCAAAGTGACACTTTCTGTATGTCACTTAATACAACCAAGTCTTTTGCTGCCTGTCACGTATATAGCTTGATCCCAAAAATCTCTGTGCGACATTTGTCTGGGTCGCAGTCTAAATAGCCACCATTAACAGGGTGTGAGTTAGGTCTACGATAGTTTCTGCACGTCACGTTCCAAAAAAAAAGAAAACTACAAAAAATATATATAAAAAAAATATATAAAAAAATAGTTTTTTTGTTGTTTTAGCTCAGTGATACAAATCCATTTCACACAGCAGTGTGGAACCATTCTGTGTGTCACAGTTCAGCTGTCCACTCACTCCAATCTGTATTTTCTGTCCAGGTGACACTTTGTGTACGTCACTTAATACAACCAAGTCTTTTGCTGCCTGTCACGTATATATAGCTTGATCCCAAAAATCTCTGTGCGACATTTGTCTGGGTCGCAGTCTAAATAGCCACCGTCAGTAAGGTGTCAGTTAGCTCTACGATAGTTTCTACACGTCACGTTCCAAAAAAAAAAACACTACAAAAAAAATATTTTAAAAAATATATAAAAAAAGTTTTTTTGTTGTTTTAGCTCAGTGATACAAATGCATTTCACACAGCAGTGTGGAACCATGCTGTGTGTCACAGTTCAGCTGTCTACTCACTCCAATTCGTATTTTCTGTCCAGGTGACACTTTCTGTACGTCACTTAATACAACAAAGTCTTTTGCTGCCTGTCACGTATATAGCTTGATCCCAAAAATCTCTGTGCGACATTTGTCTGGGTCGCAGTCAAAATAGCCACCATTAAAAGGGTGTGAGTTAGGTCTACGATAGTTTCTGCACGTCACGTTCAAAAAAAGTTTTTTGTTGTTTTAGCTCAGTGATACAAATCTATTTCACACAGCTGCGTGGGACCATTCTGTGTGTCACAGTTCATCTGTCCACTCACGCCAATCCGTATTTTCTGTCCAGGTGACACTTTCTGTACGTCACTTAATACAACCAAGTCTTTTGCTGCCTGTCACGCATATAGCTTGATCCCAAAAATCTCTGTGCGACATTTGTCTGGGTCGCGGTCTAAATAGCCACCGTCAGTAGGGTGTCAGCTAGCTCTACGATAGTTTCTGCACGTCACGTTCCAAAAAAAACAAAACTACAAAAAAATATATAAAAAAAATATATAAAAAAAATTGTTTTTTTATTGTTTTAGCTCAGTGATACAAATCCATTTCACACAGCAGTGTGGAACCATTCTGTGTGTCACAGTTCAGCTGTCCACTCACGCCAATCCATATTTTCTGTCCAGGTGACACTTTCTTTACGTCACTTAATTTAACCAGACTGAACAAGTTTGTGGGTTTCAGTACACCAGGCCCATTTATTTTTTATTTTTTATATAATACACTTATATACAGAAAATGTTGAACCACAGGGCAAAGGGTCGAGGATGAGGGCGTGGGCATTCAATTACTGCAGGGGGCAGAGGCCGTGGCCCTGGGCAGGGTGAGACAGTACCTGCTGATGAGGGAGCAGGGGAACGCGCAGAGCTACACTCCCTAGCTTTATGTCTGAACTTACAGGAACACGTGGTAGAAGACTGTTGAAACCACAACAGTGCGAACAGCTGTTGTCGTGGATTGCGGACAATGCTTCAAGTAATTTGTCCACCAGTCTTCCACGCAGTCCACCCACGTTACCCAAGGGAGCACTCCTCTGGCTCCTCCACCTCAACCTCCTTCCCCCCAGTCTGCCCCCTCCCAGGAAAATTTGGAATGCGATCTGGCATACTCTCAGGAACTGTTTTCTGGACCCTTCCCAGAGTCACAAACCACTTCTCAGGTTGCTGCTGACCTCGTTCCCGATGCCCAAGTTTTCCAACTGTCGCAGTCTGTGGGTGATGATGATGATGACAATGTTGAGTTAGTGGAAGAAGTTTGTAAAGAGGTGTCGGACGATGAGGAGAATCGGTTGTCAGACAGTGGTGAAGTTGTTGTCAGGACAGGGAGTCCAAGGGGGGAGCAGACTGAGGAATCGGAGGATGACGAGATGACTGACCCAAGCTGGGTTGATAAGCTGAGTGAAGACAGTGCTTCTGAGGCGGAGGCGAGTGCTGCACCAGAACAGGTTGTAAGAGGCAGTGGTGTGGCCAGAGGGAGAAGCAGGGCCAGAGCTGGTGCATCAGCAGCAACTGTTTCACGTAGTGAAGCTCCCGTGGCGAAGCCTAGATGTTCGCAAGTCTGGAGGTTCTTTAAAGAAAGTGAGGATGACCGACGTACTGTGGTGTGCAACCTGAGCCACACCAGGATCAGCAGGGGTACCACCACTACTAGCCTAACCACCACCAGCATGTGCAGGCATATGAGTGCTAAACACCCCACTCAATGGAACCAAGGCCGTTCACCACCTCCTGCGGGTCACACCACTGCTCCTTCCCCTGTGTCACTCGCTGCCTCTGCTAGTCAACCCCCTGCGTCACTCGCTGCCTCTGCTAGTT
The DNA here is from genome assembly GCA_900303285.1 of Rhinella marina. NCBI lineage: Eukaryota > Metazoa > Chordata > Amphibia > Anura > Bufonidae > Rhinella > Rhinella marina. The sequence continues at coordinate 134,825 of ONZH01024659.1, forward strand.
CACCCTCCTGCCCAGGACCCCGGCACGAGCGCCTCCCGCCAGAAAACCACACCTTCGCCTCCACGATCCTCCACAGTGTCCACCAATGTGTCCCAGCGCAGCGTTCAGCTGTCTTTACAGCAGATGCTGGAGCGCAAGAGGAAATACAGTTCCACCCACCCACATGCCCAAGCCCTCAACGTCCACATCTCCAAATTGCTTAGCCTGGAGATGCTGCCCTATAGGCTGGTAGAGATCGAGGCCTTTCGCAATCTTATGGCGGTGGCTGCCCCTCGGTATTCGGTCCCCAGCCGCCACTATTTTTCCCGATGTGCCGTCCCAGCCCTACACCAGCACGTGTCACAGAACATCATCCATGCCCTGACCAACGCTGTTTCTGAGAAGGTCCACCTAACGTGTCCGTGGACAAGTGCTGCCGGGCAGGGACACTATATCTCACTGACGGCACATTGGGTTAACTTGGTGGAGGCTGGGACCGAGAATGACCCTGGGGCCGCTCATGTACTGCCCACACCGAGGATTGCGGGGCCTACCTCGGTCACGGTCTCTCAGACGTACTATGCCTCCTCCTCCTCCGACCCCTCCTCCTCCTCCACCGAATTACCATCCGTGGGCACGGCGCCTTCAGTCAGTAGCTCTAGGCGCAGCAGCAGTGCCGTGGGTAAGCGCCAGCAGGCGGTGCTCAAACTGCTGAGCTTAGGTGACAAAAGGCACACCGCCCAAGAGCTGTTACAGGGCATCACGGCGCAGACCGATCTGTGGCTGGCACCGCTGAACCTCAAGCCAGGCATGGTTGTGTGTGACAACGGGCGTAACCTGGTGGCGGCTCTGCAACTCGGCAGACTGACACATGTGCCATGCCTGGCCCGCGTGTTCAATCTCATAGTTCAGTGGTTCCTCAAGACATACCCCAATCTGTCTGATTTGCTCACCAAGGTGCGCTGCATCTGTGCGCATTTCTGCAAGTCGACCACAGATGCTGCCACTCTCAGGGCAGCGCAGCGCCGTCTACAACTGCCCGCTCACCGACTGTTGTGCGTCGTGCCCACGAGATGAAATTCTACATTAAACATGTTATCCAGAGTTTACCAGCAGCGCAGAGTGATTGTAGACTGCCAGATGTCAACTTCCACCAGAACTGGTAGTCAGGTTAGTCAGCTTCCTCAAGTCTACAATGAGGAGTGGACGTGGATGTCTGATATCTGCCAGGTGTTGAGCAACTTTGAGGAGTCAACACAGATGGTCAGCAGCGATGCCGCCATTATCAGCCTCACCATCCCGCTGCTTTGCCTGTTGAAAAACTCACTGCTCAGCATCAAGTCGGATGCTTTGCGCTTGTCACAAGAGACGGTGGAGGAAGATACGTCGCTTGATAGCCAGAACACCCTCCTGTCTGTTTCTCAGCGCGTATCGGAGGAGGGGGATGAGGATGAGGAGGAAGAGGAGGAGAATGTCGGCGAGACAGTAGAGGGTACCAGTGCTCAGTCCTTAACTCTTGAGCGTGTATGGGCTGAAGAGGAGGACTTGGAGGAGGAGGAGGAGGAGGAGGAAATGGAGAGTCAGGCCAGTGAGGAGAGGGAATTCTTGCGTGTTGGGACTCTGGCGCACATGGCAGACTTCATGTTAGGCTGCCTATCCCGTGACCCTCACGTTAGAAACATTTTTTCAAACACCGATTACTGTGTGTTCACTCTCCTGGACCCACGGTACAAGCAGAACCTTTCCACTCTAATCCCTGCAGATGAAAGGAGTATGAGAGTGAATACATATCAACAGGCCCTGGTGCACAAGCTGAAACAATTCTTCCCATCTGACGCCGCTAGCGGCAGAGGGCATGGTTCTGTGGGCCAAGTAGCGGGGGAGAGTAGGCGAGTAGGCAGCTTGTCCAGCACTGGCAGGGGAACGCTCTCCAAGGCCTTTGCCAGTTTTGTGTCACCCCAGCAAGACACTGTCACTTGTCCCCAGTCTAGGCAGAGTAGGGGGGAGCTGTACAGAAAGATGGTGAGGGAGTACCTAGCTGACCATACCAACGTCCGTAGCGATCACTCTGCTCCATACAACTACTGGGTTTCACAGCTGGACACGTGGCCTGAACTGGCGCTGTACGCCTTGGAGGTGCTGGCCTGCCGTGCCGCTAGCGTGCTGTCAGAGCGGGTATTCAGTGCAGCTGGTGGTGTCATCACGGATAAGCGTACACGCTTGTCAACTGACAGCGCTGACAGGCTGACGCTTATTAAAATGAACAAAGCCTGGATTTCACCGGAATTCAAATCTCCTCCGGGGGAAAGCAGCTAAAGATTTAAATAACTTATGTATCCGATTCCTCTTCTCTACTCCTCCTACTCCTCCTCCTCCTTCTTATCGTCTTTGCCTAACGCTGACCCAAAAAACGCCATTTTTTAGAGGTCCAACTGGCACTCTTTTACCACAATTTTTCAGGAGGGCCCCCTACAGGCCCTCGCTTCAAAAAAATTTTCCGGAGGTCCACCTACAGGCCCTCTCTTCAAACAATTTTTCCGGAGGTCCACCTACAGGCCCTCTCTCCAAACAATTTTTCCGGAGGTCCACCTACAGGCCCTCTCTCCAAACAATTTTTCCGGAGGTCCACCTACAAGCCCTCTCTCCAGTTTCCAGTTTTATTTGCGCAAACTGCGTAAATTTAATTTTGGGATGGTTGTGAAAAATAATATTACCTGCGTATCTATATTGCCCAACATTGGGTACGGTAGCAACAAGAAGAACAAACACATGCTGCCCACAGGGTTCCGCAAATTCCTGGTCCACAATGTCAAGGAGCTCGAGGTTCTGTTGATGAGCAACAAGTCCTTCTGTGCAGAAATCGCCCAGAATGTCTCCTCAAAGAACCTAAAGACCATTGTGGAGAGAGTCGCACAGCTCGCCATCAAAGTGACGAACCCCAACGCCTGACTGCACAGCGAAGATAACGAATAAATATCTCTGTGGTTATTTGTGCTAAATAAAAGTTAAATAAACACAAAAAAAAAAAAATTGATCTGTTCCTGTGCCTGATCCACCCAAGTTGAATCTGTTCCATCATGAGAAAGTCCCCCCAAGGAGTCCCCACTGTAACTTGCTTCCCATACAACTACCTCACCCCCCGACACCTGTGTCTCGCCATTGTCCACCACCTCCTCAGACAACACTGGTAAATCCCAACTGTCAGCACAATGAGACTGCAAAAGGTCTTGCGAATTGGGGCAGAGAATGTTCTGGGGTAGCACATCAGAGAAGGGGTGACTATAGGGTTCCAGGGAGTACGTGACCACATGCAATCTCCATCCAAAAAGTCATACTGAGGCTCACCACCATGCTTTACACTGCAATCCTATTACTGAGGTTCACAACCATGCTTTACACTGCAATATTATTAAAAGACAGACAATCAGGGGTTCACCGCCAGGTTGTCAGGCAGCATTTTTAAGTGGGTCACCATTACCATGTCCCTGAAAATTGCCTTGGGGTCATCGCCAGACTATTTTTTATTAAAGGCCATGGGGTTCTATACACACAGTGCTGACGGAAGCCCATCAGCCTTTCTAAACACAATTGAATCTGTCCCATCATGAGAAAGTCCCCCCAAGGAGTCCACAATGTAACTTGCTTCACTTTCAACTACCTCACCCCCCCACACCTGTGTCTCGCCATTGTCCACCACCTCCTCAGACAACACTGGTAAATCCCCACTGTCAGCACACTGAGACTGCAAAAGGTCTTGCAAATTGGGGCAGAGAATGTTCTGGGGTAGCACATCAGAGAAGGGGTGACTATGGGGTTCCAGGGAGTACGTGACCACATGCAATCTCCATCTAAAAAGTCATGCCACACTTGATCAAGCTCATAATTGACAATTGTACCGGTTGATGCAAAATTTTTAAGTTGGGGTCCTGCGTCGTCATTCTAACTACATCCGGCTGTTGTCACCACCACACACGCTAGCCCAGGGGGCACTCCTCTGGCTCTTCCAGCTCAACCTCCTTCCCCCCAGCCTGCCCCCCACCTACAGGCCCTCTCTCCAAACAATTTACCCGGATAGGTGACATATTAGATATTGTACTGATTTTTTTTTGGTTCTTCTTTTAATTGCCTCCTGACCTGTGATAGGCAGAGCATGGACACGTCCCCTTAGCTGCAGTAGAAAAGACACTCCCCTGGCCAGAGCAAGCTCTTTTTCCTTTTCTGTGTTCGAAAAATCCATTAAATATAGGGTCCCAAGATAGGGGACGTATACGATTTTCAACTGAGAAGAATCGATACCACACATGCCCCACTAGAAGAATTTGGGGTAATGGTAATGGATTAGGCAGCCTCAGAGGCATCCATACATGCTGCCCCTGCTGTTTCCTGTCCATTTCCGTGGTGTTTCCATCATTTTCTGAGGTTTCCAGGTTTTCACCCAGCCTTCCCTAGGCAGAGCCTTGGTCCCCTGCAAAAAATGCTCGAGTCTCCCATTGACTTCAATGGGGTTCGTTATTCGAAACGAGCACACGAGCATCGGGAAAAGTTTGACTCGAATAACGAGCACCCAAACATTTTAGTGCTCGCTCATCTCTAGTTGTTATTATCACATTTCATTTTCATGGTTTGAGGAAATGTTTAGTAACATTGTTGAACTTATTTATCTTTTTGGGAAAAGGTCAATGACGAGTGGAAGTTGTAGTAGTTCTAATTGTGGTAGACATAGTAATACTTTGTTAGATACTTTTCTGTAACTTTCCCATTACAGAAGTAAGAATTTGAATAAATGTAATTTGCATTTCTGCCAGTTCTAACCCACTTTTCTTTGTGTAAGGTCAGTATAGGTCAGCTATAGTAATAGTTTTGAGCTAATTTTTATTTTCAAATATTAAAAAAAAAAAGATTGAATTTTTGGGACTGAGTATGTTAAACAAGAACTGATGCGTTTTTTTTTTTCATTTATTTGTCAAGCCGTATGGTAATACAAGGAAAAAAAGAATTTGAAATAAAGTGAGTTGGATTCAAATACTTGTTCTCATGTAGGAAAAACAAGTGCTGTGTTAAGGAAACTCATTCTGCTTCATCATGGTTTCAGCATTTGTTAAACAGCTCAGGTCCCATTGAATGCTGGTTCCCCTTCTTTGTATTACTTGTGAATGACATACTGGCCTGAGGGGGTAGGTAGCTAATTTGGAATGCCCTAAAGATTTAGACCACTGGGGATAATGTGATTTACAGGATTTTTGAGAGTTAATAATTAAGTGCTTCTAAAGCACCTTAGAAAAGTGTTCACATAAAAGGCTACCACAAAGAAGTGTATTGCCCTGGCAGTATACATATTTTAATCAGGAAGCGTAAGAGCAGCTGATGTATTCGTAGAACATGCATAATTACTTCAAAATGAAGTGCTACTTTGACCTACAGAGCAAATGTTGAATGATTTTTTTTTTGTAACGTCTAACTGTGCACCATGTAGTACTGTAGTTTGTTAAACATGAATAGATAAGGAACAGAAGTCCTTTAAGGGAATGGAAGCTACTTTTGTAGAAATATAGTACTGTATATAGGATATACAGTAGATAGATATAGGTATTAGAGATGAGCGAGTAGTGTTCGATCGAGCTGGTATTCGATCGAATACTACGCTATTCGTCGTACTCGATTTCGTTCGAGTATAACGGCGATGGCGCACTTAGAATTAGTTTCCCCTCCCACCATCCCTGGTGCTCTTTTTCCACTAATCACCATGCAGGGGGTGTATGACAGGCCCGCTGAGCACGCTGGCAGCGCGAAAACGGCGTCTACATGGATTGGCTGGAAAAACCATGTGACCTCGAATCATAAAAACTCAGCTCTTCCTGCTCGTTCGCATATGCTGCGTGAACTTAGTCAGGGACAGAGGCTGGAGAAGGGAGAGACAGGTTGTAGCTGTTGGACAGGCAGGAGCGTGATTAAAAGCCCTTATCAGGGCTACTATAGTGCAGTACAGTGATAGCTTTACTACAATATACACTTTACAGAGAACGGCTGCTGTATTCAGGGATAGCTGCTGGAGTAGGGACAGAGAGAGGCATTAGTGGTGTATTAGGTGCTCTGCTACATACCAAACTATATTTGGCACTACTGTTCTGCGTTCTTTTTGGCTGCAAAACCCTGTTATATATCTAGTGTGTATATGCACCATCTGATCTTCTAGCAGTATACGGCTGTGTACTTTTTTTTTTTTTTTAAATACAGTTTATTTGGCTTTAGTGTTCTGGGTTCTGTGTGCCTGCAATACCCTTTTTGTATACCAGGTGTAAATACCCACCGTCTGAACAGTTAAAATATAAAATATATAGGCCTTTTTATTGGCAACTGTACTGTGCGTTCTCTTGCAAAATAATTTTACATACCTGGTGTTAATACACACCGTCTGAACAGTTAGTACATGGCTGTGTACATTGAAATATAAAATATATAGGCCTTTTCATTGGCAACTGTACTGTGCGTTCTCTTGCAAAATAATTTTATATACCTGGTGTTAATACACACCGTCTGAACAGTTAGTACGAGGCTGTGTACCTCGAAATATAAAATATATAGGCCTTTTTATTGGCAACTGTACTGTGCGTTCTCTTGCAAAATAATTTTATATACCTGGTGTTAATACACACTGTCTGATCTGTTAGTACACGGCTGTTTACCTCGAAATATAAAATATATAGGCCTTTCATTGGCCAACTGTAGTGTGCGTTCTCTTGCAAATAATTTTACATACCTGGTGTTAATACACACCGTCTGAACAGTTAGTACACGGCTGTGTACCTTGAAATATAAAATATATAGGCCCTTTTCATTGGCAACTGTACTGTGCGTTCTCTTGCAAAATAATTTTACATACCTGGTGTTAATACACACCGTCTGAACAGTTAGTACACGGCTGTGTACCTTGAAATATAAATATAATAGGCCTTGTTCATTGGCAACTGTACTGTGCCGTTCTCTTTGCCAAAATAATTTTTATATACCTGGTGTTAATACACACCGTCTGAAAAGTTAGTACACGGCTGTGTACCTTGAAAATTAAAATATATAGGCCTTTTATTGGCACTGTACTGTGCGTTCTCTTGCAAAATAATTTTATATACCTGGTGTTAATACACACCGTCTGAAAAGTTAGTACACAGCTGTGTACCTTGAAATATAAAATATATAGGCCTTTTTATTGGCAACTGTACTGTGCGTTCTCTTGCAAAATAATTTTATATACCTGGTGTTAATACACACCGTCTGAAAAGTTAGTACACGGCTGTGTACCTTGAAATATAAAATAGTATAGGCCTTTATATTGGCAACTGTACTGTGCGTTCTCTTGCAAAATTAATTTATATACCTGGTGTAATACACACCGTCTGATCTGTTAGTACACGGCTGTGTACCTCGAAATATAAAATATATAGGCCTTTTCATTGTCACCTGTACTGTGCGTTCTCTTGGCAAAATAATTTTATATACCTGGTGTTAATACACAGCCGTCTGGAACAGTTAGTACACGGCTGTTGTACCTGAAATATAAAATATATAGGCCTTTTCATTGGCAACTGTACTGTGCATTCTCTTGCAAAATAATTTTACATACCTGGTGGTTAATACACACTGTCTGAACAGTTAGTTACATGGCTGTGTACCTTGAAATATAAAATATATAGGCCTTTTCATTGGCAACTGTACTGTTGCGTTCTCTTGCAAATAATTTTATATACTGGTGTTAATACACACTGTCTGAATCTGTTAGTACACGGCTGTGTACCTCGAAATATAAAATATATAGGCCTTTTCATTGGCAACTGTACTGTGCGTTCTCTTGCCAAAATAATTTTATATACCTGGTGTTAATACACACCGTCTGATCTCGTTAGTTACACGGCTGTGTACCTCGAAATATAAAATATATAGGCCTTTTCATTGTCACCTGTACTGTGCGTTCTCTTGCAAAATAATTTTATATACCTGGTGTTAATACACACCGTCTGAATCTGTTAGTACACGGCTGTGTACCTCGAAATATAAAATATATAGGCCTTTTCATTGGCAACTGTACTGTGCATTCTCTTGCAAAATAATTTTATATACCTGGTGTTAATACACACCGTCTGAACAGTTAGTACACGGCTGTGTACCTTGAAATATAAAATATATAGGCCTTTTCATTGGCAACTGTACTGTGCGTTCTCTTGCAAAATAAATTTTATATACCTGGTGTTAATACACACCGTCTGAACAGTTAGTACACGGCTGTGTACCTTCGAAATATAAAAATATATAGGCCTTTTCATTGGGCAACTGTACTGTGCGTTCTCTTGCAAAATAATTTTATATACCTGGTGTAGTACACACCGTCTGATCTGTTAGTACACGGCTGTGTACCTCGGAAATATAAAATATATAGGCCTTTCATTGGCAACTGTACTGTGCGTTCTCTTGCAAAATAATTTTATATACCTGGTGTTAATACACACCGTCTGAATCAGTTAGTACAGCGGCTGTGTACCTTGAAATATAAAATATATAGGCTGATCTGTTAGTACACGGCTGGTGTTAAGTCTGATCTGTTAGTACCACGGCTGTTTACCTCGAAATCATAAAAGTTATATAGGCCTTTTCATTGGGCAACTGTTACTGTGCGTTCCTCTTGCAAAATAATTTTAGTATACCTGGTGTTAAGACACACTGTCTGATCTGTTAGTACACGGCCTGTAGTTACCGTCGAAATATAAAATAGATAGGCTTTTTTTGGCAACTGTTAACGTGTGCGTTCTCTTTGCAAAAATAATTTTATATACCTTGGTGTTGAATACACACCGTCCTGATCTGTTAGTACACGGGCTGTGGGTAACCTCGAAATATAAAATATATAGGCACTTTTCATTGGCAACTGTACTGCTGCTTCTCTTGCAAAATAATTTTAATATACCTGGTGTTAATACACACCGTCTGAACAGTTAGTTACACGGGCTGTGTACCTTGAAATATAAAATATATAGGCCTTTTCATTGGCAACTGTACTGTGCGTTCTCTTGCAAAATAATTTTATATACCTGGTGTTAATACACACCGTCTGAAACAGTTAGTACACGGCTGTGTACCTTGAAATATAAAATATATAGGCCTTTTTATTGGCAACTGTACTGTCGTTCTCTTGCAAAATAATTTTACATACCTGGTGTAATACACACTGTCTGAACAGTTAGTACACGGCTGTGTACCTTGAAATATAAAATATATAGGCCTTTTCATTGGCAACTGTACTGTGCGTTCTCTTGCAAAATAATTTTATATACCTGGTGTTAATACACACCGTCTGATCTGTTAGTACACGGCTGTGTACCTCGGAAATATAAAATATATAGGCCTTTTCATTTGGCAACTGTACTGTGCGTTCTCTTGCCAAAATAATTTTATATACCTGGTGTTAATACACACCGTCTGATCTGTTAGTACACGGCTGTGTACCTCGAAATATAAAATATATAGGCCTTTTCATTGGCAACTGTACTGTGCGTTCTCTTGCAAAATAATTTTATATACCTGGTGTTAATACACACCGTCTGAACAGTTAGTACACGGCTGTGTACCTTGAAATATAAAATATATAGGCCTTTTCATTGGCAACTGTACTGTGCGTTCTCTTGCAAAATAATTTTATATACCTGGTGTTAATACACACCGTCTGATCTGTTAGTACACGGCTGTGTACCTTGAAATATAAATATATAGGCCTTTTCATTGGCAACTGTACTGTGCGTTCTCTTGCAAAATAATTTTATATACCTGGTGTTAATACACACCGTCTGATCTGTTAGTACACGGCTGTGTACCTTGAAAATATAAATATATAGGCCTTTTCATTGGCAACTGTACTGTGCGTTCTCTTGCAAAATAATTTTATATACCTGGTGTTAATACACACCGTCTGAACAGTTAGTACACGGCTGTGTACCTTGAAAATATAAAATATATAGGCCTTTTCATTGGCAACTGTACTGTGCGTTCTCTTGCAAAAATAATTTTATATACCTGGTGTTAATACACACCGTCTGATCTGACAGTTAGTACACGGCTGTGTACCTTGAAATATAAATATATAGGCCTTTTCATTGGCAACTGTACTGTGCGTTCTCTTGCAAAATAATTTTATATACCTGGTGTTAATACACACCGTCTGATCAGTTAGTACACGGCTGTGTACCTTGAAATATAAAATATATAGGCCTTTTCATTGGCAACTGTACTGTGCGTTCTCTTGCAAAATAATTTTATATACCTGGTGTTAATACACACCGTCTGATCTGTTAGTACACGGCTGTGTGTACCTTGAAATATAAAATATATAGGCCTTTTCATTGGCAACTGTACTGTGCGTTCTCTTGCAAAAATAATTTTATATACCTGGTGTTAATACACACCGTCTGATCAGTTAGTACACGGCTGTGTACCTTGAAATATAAAAATATAGGCCTTTTCATTGGCAACTGTACTGTGCGTTCTCTTGCAAAATAATTTTATATACCTGGTGTTAATACACACCGTCTGATCTGTTAGTACACGGCTGTGTACCTTGAAATATAAAATATATAGGCCTTTTCATTGGCAACTGTACTGTGCGTTCTCTTGCAAAATAATTTTATATACCTGGTGTTAATACACACCGTCTGAACAGTTAGTACACGGCTGTGTACCTTGAAATATAAAATATATAGGCCTTTTCATTGGCA
>ONZH01024660.1:0-21585 GCA_900303285.1 Rhinella marina
TCCTCTGTGCCCCCTCCATAGTTGTAAAGTCCTCTGTCACACCGTGTCTTAATTGGGCTCACTTTGTGCACAGTCATGCTGGAACAGGAAAAGACCTTGCCCAAATTGTTACCACAAAGTTGGAATTCCGTAAAATGTCTGTGCATGCGTAGTATTAACATTACCTTTCACTGGAAATAGGAGGCAAAATTATGAAAAAACAGTCCCAGACCATTATTTCTTGGCCAGATTTTACAGTAAGCACTGTGGAGACACGAGGGTCAGTGGGTGCTCTTGTCCACCAGCCTGGCTATCCTTATAAAGACCACACAGGGCCAGGGCTCATACCACCTAATGCCCGTGCTCCTTTCTCGTGGGTGGACACTACGTCAACAACACAGGGTGAAGGTACAATGCTTCGGGAAGACTTTATTGGATAACCAACAGTCCGCAGAATATAATACAGTCCCAGCAAGGACACAGGATGCCACAGGTGATACAATTCATCCTTCCGCTTACTCGCCAGGGATTAATCCTCCGCAACTTTGGGGGAGGGGGACCCAACTACCTCAGCCAGTAGCACCCTTCTTTGGGCAGGTACCTATCGAGAGGAGGCAGTGGCAAGCTTAAGGAGCTTGCCGTGCACAGCGAGGCATGTGGCCAGGTGACCCGATTGTCTCAACCTGGACTCTAACAGAAATCGTATGCTCGAGGTTGGGCAGAAGAGAAGTTCTGATGTCTACCAGCTGGAACCGTAGTCCCTAGGCTGACATCCTGTAGAATAGCTGCTGATGACAGGGGCATCTGCCCTTTTATTTCCCTCAGCTACCATTTCAGTGCATGGGCCCCCACAGGATTGGTGGGAGATAATCGTGGCTGTTACATCATTAGCTGTCAGTTCAATCCGATTGCATAATATCATTCTAATGACACCGCTTTTCTGCTTCAGCCAGGCTAATACACAGTAGGGGAGCTAATGCCATCCACAGATGATGTAAATAGTAGGGCTTTTACCATACATCTGTGAGGGGGTCACCGTCTGGGGCCCCCAAGGTGAGACACATAGATACCCCATTTGAATACATCTGTGACTACATTGAATAAAGCTATGAGTGAGATAACATGCAGTTTGTGTGACTGGCCACTAGAGGCCCTTAGTCGGGCAGCCCCCTTAGAACTAATGGAGCGAGATGTTAATAATTAATATAAAAAGAAAACTAATCTTATAGCTGCATAGGATTTGTTTTCTTATTGAACTGAACTGGAAAAAGTAGCTTCTTATTTATTTTGTACATTATGTTGCCGTGTCCTGACCTCCTGGGAAAGCTAGAGGGGCTGGGGAGAGGACGTGGCAGGAGGACAGAAAGTCGGCAGTTGGAGAGTAACGGATTTAGACGTGTCTGCTAAATTGTTTACCTGAGGTGTCCTGTGATCCGCCAGAGGATGAAGCCATCATCCACAGTGAGCAAGGAACGATTGTTGGAGATCTGCTGCCTGCTAAAGAAGATCTGCAGTCTTCATTTATCATCAGGAGCTGAGGAGATCAGAGGCCTGCCTGCCCTGAGGCCAACGTTGGATCATCCATAAAGAAAACCAAGCTGCCATTCACATACCTCCCAAGTGTCCCTCTTTTTGACCCAAGTCCCTCTGTCCCTCTTTTATCCTTAAATGTCCCTCTTTTTGACCTGGAGGATTAATACATAACTGTGCATTAATAAATTTACTAAATTGCTCCTTACTAAAGTTTCTGTATGGTTTCTACCTATAAATTAGACCAGAACTTCATAATTTCGTGCAATTTGGACCTTAAAATATCTATAATCTGATGATTTATGTGCTAATGTTTATATGGTCAATAAAGCGCAAGAAAAATATTGCCTCAGGGGCTCTAGTAATTATGCTTTGGGCGGAGTTAGAGGGGTGGCCTAGTATAAAAAAAACCTGCCGTGATGCGCGCTGCACACATTGTCCCTCTTTGCAATTTTCAAAAGTTGGGAGGTATGCATTCAGGCCTGCACTGGAGATCTCAGCCTGAAACATTTTCCACTCGGCTAGTTCGCACTTTGAATGGGACTAAAGGGAAACCTGTCATCTCCGAATGAAACTAGAGTAAGGTTATATAGTGTAAGTGATGCCACATGAGTTTATCTTCATACTCACTTCTATTCTGACGCTGTGCTCTGACAAACCAGAAGTAAAATGCACTCACTGGACTCCAGTGCTCACTCACATAATGGAGAGGACTCAAAGAAGAGTCCAGTGAGTGCATTCTACTGCAGTTTTGGAGGAGTGAGTATGAAGAAAAACTACATATTCGCCAGCATCCTTAAGTATACACCGCTTACTCAGTAGGGGTGTTTGGTGATGACAGGTTCCCTTTAATTCTGAGCTCAGGTCCCTCCCTGCATCAGCAAGTTTGGCGCTGCTGTAGCAATTAAAAGCAAGTGGATCCACATCCCGGCTCTGGAGTTACAAATAGCCACATGGGAGTTCAAGGGAGTCTAGCTGAGGTGGGGTGGTGGGCATTACCAGCATCCAGGAGGGATAGTGTGGGATTTTTTCGGTATTTGGCCTCTGTGAGACACAGTGCCCCTCAGCCGGGATTCCAGGTACACAGACCCCATATTTGATGTTGATTCCTAGTGGTTCCAGTTCTCTGTGTTTGGTTAGGAGATCCTGACGTATTTAGCGGCATTTAGTCAAAATATAAATCCTCAAAGGTACAATACCTAAATTAGGGAATTCCTGTCTGGGGTCCCACTGTGGGCAATCTTCGGTTACTAGCAACCCAGAGAGATTGTACCACCACTCCGTTACACCGGAGCACACCTCACTCCATGTGGTTTGGCTGGATCACAGTGTACATTATATTGTATATAGTTTTCTCTTCTAGAGTCAGTAAAGTTATTTTGGTTCACACAGCTCACTGTCCGTGCATTCATTCTTGTGTGGTTCTCTGTATCTCAACAGACTCCCTTGGGTCCCCCTCTTACACATCTGCTGACTTCTTAATCAGACTAAAAGGCGTTGATTTAAGTTGCTGCGGAAGTCAGACAGCTACAGCAAAGACACATATTAAACAATAGCTCCTGTCCATGACTGCCTCCCCAAAATGATGGACAAAGAAACAGTACACCTGGCTTAAATTAAGAACAATCCACCCCACAAGTGGTCAAGTGTTATCATCAGTGAGCATGATGTTGTCACAAGCACTATGGATGAATGAAGGCAGCATTAAGACTTTCAAAAGTCACATTTTACCTCAAAGTTTAACTTGTATAGTCCCTTTTTTAATTAGTTCTTCAAGGGGTTGTCCAGGTTTGTTTTTTTCTAAAATTATCCTTTAGACATTGGAACCTGTGGAGGAATCCATACTTACCTGGTCCTTGCTGCTCGATGGTTCTAGACTATCCTCCCTGGACATTCTGGCCCCATCTATCAACTTCTGGCATGGGTGAGGTCATGTTCACTGCTGCAGTCAATGACTGGCCCCAGCAGTATTGTTTCCCCAAGTGGCACCTCTGGGTCACTGCTGTAGACAGTCGTTGGCTGCAGAAGCACACATGACCCCGTCTGTGAGGAAGTGGACAGAGACTGGAAGCCACAGAACCTGAATGGGTTGTTTAACTGCCCGCCGTCGACACAATGATGACCTGAACATAGGTCATCAATATTAAAATCCCAGAAACCCCTTTAACCCTTTCTACAGTTCTGCGCAAATACAGTGTAGGATATATATGACAACATATATATAAAGCAGTGACACAGTATTAAATAGTATAAGTCAATGTAAGTGACCCCTAAACGTGAAATAAAGTAAAGAGTTGATGACTTTGTGTAGGGGAAACGTCCACACATGTCCAGACTTCAAAGTATCCCTGCTTCAGGGCACTACACTAATGTGGGTTGGGTGGTGCTAGACTCATACCTGGCAGAGGTTACAGATGTGGAGAGGAGGGCTGGTGATACCATGTAGTGGGGAGGTTGGCTGCTCTGATGCATGTGGTGTCACCTGGTTGGTTCAGCCTTGAAGCATAGGCGGGATCTGGTGAAGAGTTTCCTAGAGATAGGACCAGAATGTTAGTGACCCCCATTCCTGCATGCTCACTGTGTTGTGGAGGTAAGGTCATTAGTTTTTTCAATCCGTGCTGTCCGTAAATTGTTGTGAAGATAACAGTGACCTGAGACAAGATTAAAGATGGTCAAATTTTAAAGATTTTTCAACTGTGTTCTAGACCATTCAAGCAATAGCGCCACATAGCATGTCCAACTGCAACCACCAAGCTTCAGTGCACTCCCTTTCACTGTCCCTAACAACACCCAGCTAGTTTATAGCTCCACCCACCCAGCTAGTTTATAGCTCCTCCCACCCAGCTAGTTACATAGACACTCCCCTATCACTGCCCCGCCCATGGACATAACATCACAGGAAATAAAAAGGAGCTGCATGGACATGGACATTTAACAACAGCCCAGAATGGAAGATAGGAGCAATAAAGACAAAAGAAATACATTTCAAAAATATTTATTTATAATATAATTGATTATTGTACAGGATGTTGATGCAAACCAGAAGTCCCCTTTAAAAGTGGTTTTACAGAAAGAGGCACCAAAGTCCAGCTCATTTCAATGGGACTGAGATACAGTATCACACACAGCCATGGATGGTACTGACTCAGTTACCTTAAGGATGAAGCCATGGTGCACCAACGAGAGACCTCTTTGTTCTGTCAACTGTAGTCTCAGTGGTTTGACCTGGAGTGATCATGCACTCATGGCTTATTATTTTACTTATATAGCACTGACATATTCCGCAGCGCTTTACAGACATTATCATTGCTTGCTGTCCCAGTGGATCTCACAATCTAAGTTTCCTATCAGTACCCGTATTTTTTTCCCAGAAAAGTAGGTGGAATATGTCACTGCATCTTCTGGGGTGAATACTAATGAGCGCCTCCATTATGGAAGCGCTCATCAGTACCAGAGGACCGGGAAGCGGTGAAATCAGTGCTCCCCGGGCTCTGTACTCACCGCTTCCTGGTCCTCTGCCATCTGTTGTGCTGTGGCTGTGCACAACGTGAAAGTGCTCTGTGACCTCATGCTGTGTGCGTCGGCAGGAAGAAGAAGAGCGCTGGAGGTGAGGAACAGAGGCGTCCGGAGCAGGGAGAAGTAATGGATTTTTTTAAATTTTATTTGCTTTGCGGCTGGGGGCTTATCTGTGGCATGGGGGGCTGATCTAAGGCTGGGGTCTGAATTGAGGCTGGGGGATGAACTGTGGCATGAGGGGCTGATCTGAGGCATGGGGGCTGATCTGTGGTATGGGGGGATGATCTGTGGGATGGGGGGCTGATCTGAGGAATGGGGGGCTGATCTGAGGTCTGATTGGCAGTCATTCACATTGGGGTCTGAGCTGAGGTTTGATTGTGGGTCTGATCAACATTGGGGGTCTGATTGAGGGTCTTATTAACATTGGGGGTCTGATCTGAGGTCTAATGAAAAATTGAAAAATATTTTTTCGTATTGTCCTCCTCTAAAGCCTAGGTGCATCTTATGGGACGGTGGGTGCGTCTTATAGGGCATAAAATACAGTATGTCTTTGGAGTGTGGGAGGAAACCCACACAAACACAGGGAGAACATACAAACTCCAGGCAGTTGTTGTCCTTTAGTCGTATTTGAACGTAGAACACCACTGCTAACCACTGGGCCACCATGCTGCCCATGTGAGATAGGATGCCCATGTTTATTCTGTAAAAGTTATTAAAAATATGGAGACACTCCTAGTCCGTCTGTACTAGAGAAGATGCATTCTAGATTTTGACTTGGCTAATACCTATGAGAAGCTTTCTTCTACTTCAATCCTTCTTTAGTAGACTTGTGCATTCACTTTCAGTTCATGGATCATTTCACTCCTGTTTCTGGGTTGTACCTGCTCTATAGAACTCATTTCCCCAGACCATTAGACATATATCTTCGAGCCTATGTTGCATATCTTCATTACTATTTATGGCCAACACACAACCTTCTCTGGTCAGATATCTTTCTGCCACTCCTATAGACTAGAATGGAGAAAGCTAGAAGACATTTATGGCCATTACTGTCCATGGTCAAATTACCACTGTAAAAAAATATCACTTCTTCAAAGCAAATATTTCTGACATTCATTTCTCTTTTATGGGAATACCTTGAAAAGGAAGGACTAGTAAAATGCAGTATGTCATATTTCTTTTATGTAGACAATACTGTCAATTCATTTATGGACATGTGAATGGAGTATTCCAGTGTCGTAATCCTCAAGATGGGTCATCATCATCAGATCAGTGGGGGTCTGACCCCTACTACCGCCTGCCGATCAACTGTTTGAAGGGGCAGGATAATTCCAGTGAATGGGACAACAAGCTGTAATTACCCTGTGCTGTTGCTACAATGTACAGTGGATGCAGTGAAGAGCATGCAGTGCTCCCACAAGTGCCATTGCCCCTTCAGGCAGCTGATCAACGGGGGTACTGGGAGGTGGACCCCTGCCGGTCTGATATTTATGACCTATCCTGAGAACAGGTTGATATCATTTGACCAAAATACCCCTAGGCCTCTGCTGTGGATCAGGACCAACATCTATTAGCAGAGGTGTAGCTATAGGGGAAGCGGCTGCTTTGGACCCCGAACTCAGAAGGGGCCCACCCAGGGGGGAGGTCTAAAAGATTTTATTGTCCAGGCCCCTCTACAGTATTATATAATGACATTATATACAGTGACACTGTAGGAAACAGACGGAGTGGCTGCCGGGTCTCCTCTGAGAGAATGAGAGGTTGCTAAGAAGTTGAGAGGTTGCTAAGAAGCCCATTCAAAAATTTACAGTGGAAACCAGTCATTTGTAGTTACACCACTGTCTATTAGCTAGAACATACAGCACCAATGGCGTAACTAGAACTGACTGGGGTCCCCAGCAAATTTTTGAATGCCTCCCCGGCAACCTCTTTGCGACCCCCACTTCCCATGCAACAATCACTCCTGGGGTTAGTCAAGATCACCCAGACAGCCCCTCTGATATAAGCATTGGAGCATTTCATGCTGATGCTCTTCCTTCCAGGGCAAGGACTGTTTGTTTACATTTTTTACACTGGCAGGCGGAGTCTTCCACCTAGCAGTGTTCCCAGTGATGTCACCAGCACTAATGGGTGGGCTTTAGCATTGCCCTAGCTATTGTACACTCTAGGGCAGCGCTAACGCCCGCCCATTGGTGCCAGTGACGTCAGCAGGAACACTGCTAGGCGGAGCCCTCTGCCTAGCTTACCCATGGAGTGCCCAGTATGTCACCGGATCTCCAGAAAAAGCCCTTGCCCTGCGCGATACAGCACAGGACAAAGGAGAGGATCGGAGCATGAAATGCTCATATTAGTGGCAGTGGCGTACATAGAGAAGTAAGGGCCCCATAGCAAGGATCAAACCAGGCCCCTCACACAGGACAGAAGGGTTTCTGCCTAAACCCTTTTCAATGACCCTTGGGCCATTTTTCCACTGCTTCATTCCTGAACAAGCTCAGAGTCCTGATCAAGTTTTCACCCCCAGTAGAGGAGGATAGGATCCCGACTAAGACTGGGCCCCCTCTTGCCCTGGGCCCCATAGCAGTCGCATGGTCTGCCGCTATGGTAGTTACGCCCCTGATTAGTGGGGCTGCCTGGGTGAGAATGGTGATATGTCCGGGTCAGCTCTGGAACCGGACAACCCATTTAAATTCCAGCAAATTAAAAACAGGAAAATATGCCCAAAGGATCAGGATTCAGGTGTGCAACAAAAAATGATGTGTTATATGTAGTAATACCTTGGGACAGTGTGCATATTTTTTCACACAAAGGTAGATGTCTAGGGTCTAGGGTCATACTGTTATTATTACTTAATAGTTTTATTTCATTTTCAACTTTTTGGCTGCAAAATTGCCCCATCGAGAACGTTATCAATAGAATGCGCTATTTCTGTACGCTTTATCATACAGAAACCAGGAGACAAGTTTTTTTGTTTTCCATGAAATTCCTTTATTTTACACAGTAAAAGTAATAAAAGATTTCTTCTCTCCTTTATGCGATCTTCTTGCTCACCCTCTTGTAGACGATGTCATTCAGAGTCATTGTCTAAAAGATAAAACACAATTATCTTAGAAATGCAGCCGTGAAATATTGTACGTGAATGCACTTACTACATAATAATTATAGGAAGATCCTGAAATTGGTATTAGCCCTGGGCTTCAATAATTTACTATCTCTTTTATCTCTATCCATTAATTGTATTGTGTCTAGTGATAAGCGAAGAATTGAAAAATTTTATTTGGTCGCTTCACCGAATTTGTTATAAAATTGCTCTTTTTTGCACATTGCTAATTTAGTGAATTCAGAATACAATAGGCTTACTTGCAAGCTAATAGAAAACCACTGATAAAATTGCAGCAAATCTGTATAAACTAAACCTCATTCCTCAAAAAATATGAACAATAATATTATAATAACACAATTAAAAAACAAAGGTAATGTGCTAAATTGTTCAAAAAACACAGGCAATCATTAAATGTTATTTTAATCTAACTCAATATGAAACAATAATTACTTTTATATTTTACTTTCCATTACAAAAATGCTCTTTACTTCTTTATAATAGTGCCCCTCTTATGTTTAATCTATAGTAATGCGCATGTCCACCTGCTGAGGTGGTCACACATGTTCAATTCCATCCTTCAACTGCCACCAGCCATATCTACTGTTAGAAGGTGTGACAGTTACAGAGAGAGAGAGCACTGTGGCAGAAAAGACCCCCCCCCCCAGAGCTTAGATAGGGAGAGAGGTGTAGCTGTATGGACACACCTCTTGAGCTGTGATAGGGAGAGAGCTGTAGTACTAAGGACATGACCGTAGAGCTGTGATAGGGAGAGAGGTGCAGCAGAATGGACACACCTTCTGAGCTGTGATAGGGAGATAGCTGTAGTATAAAAGACATGCCCCTAGAGCTGTGATAGGGAGAGAGGTGCAGCAGAATGGACACGCCTTCTGAGCTGTGATAGGGAGATAGCTGTAGTATAAAAGACATGCCCCTAGAGCTGTGATAGGGAAAGAGGTGAAGCAGAATGGACACGCCTTCTGAGCTGTGATAGGGGGAGAATTGTAGTACAAAGGATATGCCACTAGAGCTGTGATAGGGAGAGAGGTGCAGCAGAATGGACATGCCTTCTGAGCTGTGATAGGGGGAGAACTGTAGTACAAAGGGCATGCCCCTAGAGCTGTGATAGGAGAGAGGTGTAGCAGAATGGACACGCTTCTGAGCTGTGATAGGGGGAGAACTGTAGTACAAAGGGCATGCCCCTAGAGCTGTGATAGGGAGAGAGGTGCAGCAGAATGGACATGCCTACTGAGCTGTGATAGGGGGAGAACTGCAGTAGAGAGGCCACACTTCCTGAGCAGCCAGCCTGAAGAAAATCTAGCAGAGCAATTAGAGCAATGCATGTGGAGATTTCTGGATCCATGTGAGGTACTAGCTTTTGCAGAAAGAGATTGTCATGTTCTATATGATGTCCGATTTTCTTTTTTACATTAGTTAAGAGACAACCATGTAGTCAAGTAAATAAATACCTTTCATTATTTAAAAGACTGAGACTAGTATACGGCATCAGATGGTACGGCGCCAAGATTTAAAAAAAAGGAAAACACACCCTGAATATGAGTTTTAACAGATATATTGTTATATGTAATATGGAGGATATATCTCAGTAGGCTAAGTGACCAATCTATTACTAAGAAGGGACCATGCACCAAAAAACAAGAATCCAAAAAATAAAATACTCACCCACCAAAAGACACAATTAGAGTTGAGCGAATCGAACTCCACAAAGTGGAATTTGATCCGAATTTCAGGGAAAATTCGATTCACTGCGAAGCCAAATTTTCTCATGCAACATGGTAGTGAATCGATTCTCCCTAAATGGTGGGGAAAAAAAATTAAAAAATCATACTTACCTCATCCATTTGAGTGTGAAGAACCGGCCGCCATCATCTTGATTGCAGATCTTGCAGTATGACGTCACCACACTGGCCGACGTAATGACGTCATCACAGGCCACGCAAGATTTCGTGCTAGATCTTCAATCAAGATAGTGGTGGCTGGCTGGTCGTGATCAAATGGATGAGGATAAGTATGATTTTATTAATTTTTTTTTTTTTTAAAGTTATTGCTGTCAGATGCGACGATTAGCTATGAAAGCTTCATCTTGGCGGTATAATGAGGGGGAACACCAATACTTTTTTTTTTTTTAATTCTGTGACGCAGTCTAATAGTATTTTTGAATTCTTCGCTCATCACTAGACACAATACAGTTAATGGATAGAGATAAAAGAGATAATAAATACTTGAAGCCCAGGGATAATATATAAATGAGACCCATATGGACTAATCCCTAGGGGAAAACCAATATAAGACAAGGTTTACAAGGGATGGCTGTCGAATGTGGCCAAAAACATGCCATTGTGGCCAATGGCTGCATAGTTTTTGAAGGTAAGACCTCAGCTTTACCTATAAAATTGTGTGGCCGTTAGGCAGGGTTTTGACCACATGCAAAACGGGTGAGTCTGACCAAATACTGGACTGCAATGGAAGAAGGACTATATCTTCACCTTGGACAAGATGAACTGAAACCTGGGAACATTCCAGTCTTTGGAGGACATTACCACAGAACCTTTGATGAATCTATGCTTATATTGAATTTCTCATCTATGCGATCTATGCCAGCTTTTGATTTTTCAGTTACACAACTATTCATCTTTGATCATTTTAAGCTGCTGAAGAAAACTCACATTAGTCAGAATGTCTCCTGAAACTTCTGTGACGGAAGTGACGGATTTCAGTTTCACGACCAGCTTGCCATCCACCAGATTAACTGTAGTCTAGAAAGAACAAAAGCGTTAAGCATTAAGGTTCTAAGGTACCTGACAAATATACAGTACTTCACAACAAAATGCTCAAACTCAAGGGTTGTTCAGGATTAGAAAGACATTTCCATAAACAGTGCCTCAATCTGTCCACTGGTGGTATGTGGTATTGCTGCCCAGCCTTGTTCATTTCAATAGAAACCAGGTGCAATATCAGACAGTTGTGGCGCTGTTTCTAGAAAAAGAAAAAAAAATTGGTATCCTTACCATGATTTTTTCTTCAGTAATTGTCTCAATTTCTGACTCTACACCAATGTCAAATTCATTATGTAGGATCTTGGGGCCTGTAGTCACGGTGACCACAAAGTGATTTCCATTCTGCTCAATCTTTGTTACACTCTTGAGATCTTTTCCTATCTGTATAAGATCATCAGGAACACCTGGAACCAAAAACATTAAACATCAACCCAAAGATCCTGGGAAACCTTCAAGATATGGCTGGACCCTTCATACTGTAGCCTTCATAGGTGAGATCTGACAACATCTTTCCTATGTTCTTCTTCTCGATAAGTCCAAGAGAGAAACGTTTAATCACATTTGCAAAATACCTCAAGTATGTGAATCTCTTGACAATAAGACATTAATACAAACTCCAACCAACCATACCCAATGTGCAAAATAGAAGACATTTTCACAGACACCATATATGTGAGGAGAAGAAAGTCTAAATCGGGAGTCTCAGCTGCTATAATAGGAAGACAACTTATGCTCAAATGGTTCTGTCACATATCTGAACGAAGACCACCCGGCACCATTGATCTAAGACTAGTGACATCACTGGTCATGGTGCAGTGACATCACTAGTGTGCATTCCTCAGTTCAGGATCTTCAGTGAAGGCATCCTTGTTACTCGTTCCCTCAGCTTTTGGATGCTTCCGCATTAAACAACTGACTTCTAGGTTGTTTCACTTAATCCAGTACATCTTGAATGTCTTTGCCACTTACCAATGGCTTTCATGAAAGACTCAAAATTTTCCTGGGTCTGCAGCTCATAGGTTCCAGCGAATGACATTTTGGAGAGAAGACTTCGTCTACAATGCGAGTGACGGAGAGAGGTTAAGTGAATGAGGACATCAGTTAAGCTAGAGCTTTAAATGGTTTGACTTATCAGGCTGATCAGAGGTGAGGTGATGTCATCTCTGCCTTTACAGCTTGGCACACACATTAACGTTTGCCTTGCAGGGCAATGGTCATGCTGACCACAACGTAATAGCTCTCGGAGATAATCTGCGCTTGCTGGTATCAAAGCCAAATCTAGCAGATATAAAGTCTTCTATTCGTATAGCGAGACAGAGGTAAAAGGCCAGAGTCTTGAATTACATCACCTGGTTATTTCCTCCTCCTTCTATTTGCATTTTAGAGGATTGTGTTATATATACAGTAGCTATGCATAGCTTATCACCATATACATATGACCAAGTATGTGAAAACTTGACTGATGCTCTTATATGATCTTGTTTCCACTGAAAAAGCATAGGTGCTAATGTGAATGGAGTTGGTCCCACCTTTGTAGCTAGAACAGTTTCCACTCTTCTGAGTAGAGTTCCTACAAGATGTAGAAGTGGGATTTCTGGGATCAGGCCCTGATGTTTGATGAGAAAGTCTGGCTTGCAATGAACACTCCTGATACCTGAGAGTAAGGTTAAATAAGGACAATCCGAAAGAATTGGGAGACAGCAACCTCTGCGACCAGTGATTGGCTACGGCGATGTCAAACCAGATGTTGGCATTGAGGGAGCCCAGTGGAGCACCTAATAAGACCACATTAAAGGGGTTATCCAGGAAATGATAATGATAACCTGTCTTCGGGATAGGTTATCTTTATCCATTTGGCGAGGGTCTGAGTCCCAAGACCCCCACCAATCAGCTGCTTTAGAGGCTGTGCTTGGTATTTCAGCTCAGCCCTATTCACTTCAATGCAGAGGTTGATCGGTGGGAGTCCCGGTTTTCAGGCGTTAGCTGATCAGAAATTGATGACCTATCCTCAGGTCAGAACATCAATATACGAATAGCTGTTTGCAGAGGTCGCAGCATGGCGGCTTCTTCACAACATACTAAGCACTGCACCGTACATTATATAGTGGCCGTGCTTGGTATTGTAGCTTAATCCCATTCTCTTGAATGGGCCTGAGCTTCACCTAGGCCATATGCAGTAACCCAGAACTTGCAATGTTTGTTATATAATATTTTATCATGTTCTTGTACACCCTGTATACCATCAGATCAGGTATGGTTGGCATTAGTTGGCAATAGGAATGGGACATACCATCCTGTTCCTCCCATCTTGAGTGGGCTGGTCCTACTTCCTGCCAGGAAGGGAAGTTCTACGGAGAGTTAGAGTGGCAAATGAGAAGTAAGGCAGCAAGATCATCTGATCCTGCTCCATAGGGCGTCAGGGACCAGATTTCCAGCTCTATCTGTGAGGAACACTGCTCCATGTAGACTGCAAGGTCCATGGCTACAGATATTTTTCAAAGCTGCAGCATTTTACAGCCAGCAGATTGAACAGTGACCAGAGCTACACAGATCCTGCTACACATGAGGGGAAACATGTTAAGACAACCATCACCATAGTTCAGGCAAACTCATAAAAACCTGCATTTTCACAAGTAGACACCTACAGTCACAAGTGCCAGATTACAGATAATAGCCATGAGCGTAGGAGAGAGACAGGCAAGATAGCATACCAGAGGTGCCAATATCAGCTTCTTTTCTTGCCACCATACCTCATCAACTTGAGAGAGAATTGCACTGTGTACATCTACTGCTAGATGTATTACAACTCCTATTTTTCACCAAGTAAAGAGAGACTTTTATACTTCTACTTCTTGCCTGATTCTTTATACCACTTTTCATGGCACGAATCCCCAGCAAAAGCCTCTCGAGTACACCATGACACATCTCATCAGGGCCACTACCACTCCCATGCTCAGCACCTAAACTCCTCAGGGGCTCGCTGCACATGTGACCGATGGGTGTGACATCACTGGTCAAAGAAGAGGCCACAGTGAGTCCATAACAACATGCCAAGGTAATTACTGTCAAAATTCCTCACAGGTTGCTCGTCCTCCAGTGCTATAGCTGGGCTGCAGTGACAATGTGTCAAGTGGGGCCGGACAGGGGCTTTAGCTGTAAAGGGAGGCTGACATGAAGGGTTTTGGTAGGAAGGGGCGGCAGCTGAAGGGTTAAGGCAGTTAAAGGGGGGTGGTTGGCTGGTTCGGTGAGGCGTCCATCAATTGGTGTCTCCGAGCCGGTGTCCTACGGCTGGAGGCAAGATGGAAGTGCCACGGTTGATTGCGGAAGATTGAGTTGGGGCTTCTGGGACCTCCCTCGGCTGGGTTAATTTATTGTTATTATTTATGTTATGTTTGTATTTTAATAAACGGCTTCTGTGGCCAATTTAATCCGAAATACTGGCTTCCGTGTGGTTATTTAAAGGGGCGGTGTGGCAGGGTTTGGGTAGGCCAGTTAGGAAGGGTTAAGGAGGCCCTGACTAATTAACCAATAACCCATTCATGTGGCTACATCAACTAATAGAGGACTAGAGACAAACAGCAAAGGACCACTAAGCAAGAACAGTATATGGGGCCCTTGGATTATCATGATCCAAAAGTATTTTTGATCTATGAAACTCATTAGCTTAGTCCATTACATGAGAATAATACCACAGAAGCGGCGACCTGCCTCAGGGAGTGATCAGCTGAGCGATAATTTCTGTCCATTTCCTGTTTGTTGAGCCGGGTCACCAAGTGGAGAGCAGAGGGGACCAGGTAACCATTGAAATGGCAGCAGCAGGGATTTGTGAGTAATGATCATTTTGCATTCTTAATCCTGGCCTATTTCTCAAAATATCTGTTTCCCTGGACAACCATTTTAAGGTGGCAGTGGCCCTCCATATCCACGCAACCTTGTTGCGGCAGCATGAGTTGCTTATATGGTGTGTGTGCCCCAGATCCAATGGTTCTGAGGTATGGTTGGCCTCAGGGATGCCTCAAGGATGTTTCCTCCATAGAGATGTTTCAAGGTAGCCACTGGATGCTGCAGCCATGTAAGCCATTACTATGGATGTGGTCACTGTGGCATAGATATTATACCAGAGCATGGAAGACGTGGCAGAGGTCCTGTACCCTCGATAGCTTCTATTCAGTTATTCTTTCCGACTCCTCCCTACTTATGCATAGTGGCTAAATTAGGTTTCATTGAGTAGTTTGGAATATACGTGAAAGCGGAGGATTGGGAAAGTTGAAATCCAACATATCCAATCCTTCTTTCCCCCCAACATCTATCATCAAGGAAAAATTGGAATGCTACCATACACTTGGGCGATCCTATCCAAATGGTGTCGGCTTTACAGCTGTAGATATGGAAAATCTTATGTATAAATCCATACACATGTGTCTCCTGCACTTTGTTTCTGCATTTTTATCAGTCAGAGATATTTATTCGACTCTGAAGTAATTGGTGGTAACTTTGATCTCTGCTGTGTAGGCAGGTAAGATCTATATTTCTTGTTATCAGCTTTACAGGGAATATCTGTTTGATTATTGGATTGAGCACCTTCCACGTTGTATGCTGCCGACATTTTCTTATCATCGTCTAGCTGGTCGACATATCAAAGTGCAAGGGTGACAAGATTAGAAATCAAGGCTCTGTCACTCAAGGCTTTTATTGTTAAAATAGGTCAAAGGTAGGTGTCCTCCAGTCCCCTGGTGGAGTAGAAACTGTCAGCATCCTCATAGAACTGGCATGGACATTTGATGCAAAAAAAAGTGCACAAAAATGACTGACACAACTTCAAATATTACCTCTATAATTAATTACACCCTAAAACTGGCATATGAACACAAGTCTTCGTAAATCTGCCCCTTATGGGAGAGATTTTTCATGAGGAAGTTTTCTGAAGTCAGTTTTTGTTACTGTAATTTTCACCAAATTTTGCAAACTTTGCAAATGGAAATGTTACTCTAGTTTGTATGACTCCCGCAATTGGAATAAGATTGCAAATTTTTTGCACCTTCTGGAAAATGTAGCATTTCTTATATATGATGCAAACTGACTCAGCCTGCTGTGTGTGGTGCAAAATTATGCAAAGTCACAAATGGTACATGCCAACATTTGATAATTTTTTATACAAGCTTCATAAATTTGCTAGTCTGAGAAGCAGTGTGCACCATGTAGTCTGAGAAGCAGTGTGCACCATGAAGTCTGAGAAGCAGTGTGCACCATGAAGTCTGAGAAGCAGTGTGCACCAGGTAGTCTAAAAAGCAGTGTACACCAAGTCTGAGAAGCAGTGTGCACCAGATAGTCTGAGAAGCAGTGAGCACCAGGTAGTCTGAGAAGCAGTGTGCACCAGGTAGTCTGAGAAGCAGTGTGCACCAGGTAGTCTGAGAAGCAGTGTGCACCAGGTAGTCTGAGAAGCAGTGTGCACCAGGTAGTCTGAGAAGCAGTGTGCACCAGGTAGTCTGAGAAGCAGTGTGCACCATGTAGTCTGAGAAGCAGTGTGCACCAGGTAGTCTGAGAAGCAGTGTGCACCAGGTAGTCTGAGAAGCAGTGTGCACCAGGTAGGCTAAGAAGCAGTGTGCACCAGGTAGTCTGAGAAGCAGTGTGCACCAGGTAGTCTGAGAAGCAGTGTGCACCAGGTAGTCTGAGAAGCAGTGTGCACCAGGTAGTCAGAAAAGCAGTGTGCACCAGGTAGTCTGAGAAGCAGTGTGCACCAGATAGTCTGAGAAGCAGTGAGCACCAGGTAGTTTGATAAGCAGTGTGCACAAGGTAGTCTGAGAAGCAGTGTGCACCAGGTAGTCTGAGAAGCAGTGTGCACCAGGTAGTCTGAGAAGCAGTGTGCACCAGGTGGCCTAAGAAGCAGTGTGCACCAGGTAGTCTGAGAAGCAGTGTGCACCATGTAGTCTGAGAAGCAGTGTGCACCAGGTAGTCAGAAAAGCAGTGTGCACCAGGTGGTCTGAGAAGCAGTGTGCACCAGGAAGTCTGAGAAGCAGTGTGCACCAGGTAGTCTGAGAAGCAGTGTGCACCAGGTAGTCTGAGAAGCAGTGTGCACCAGGTAGTCTGAGAAGCAGTGTGCACCAGGTGGTCTGAGAAGCAGTGTGCACCAGGTAGTCTGAGAAGGCAGTGTGCACCAGGTAGTCTGAGAAGCTCTGTGCACCAGGTGGTCTGAGAAGCAGTGTGCACCAGGTAGTCTGAGAAGCTCTGTGCATCAGGTAGTCTGAGAAGCAGTGTGCACCATGTAGTCTGAGAAGCAGTGTGCACCAGGTAGTCTGAGAAGCAGTGTGTACCAGGTAGTCTGAGAAGCAGTGTGCACCAGCTAGTCTGAGAAACAATGCAAACCAGGTAGTCTGAGAAGCAGTGTGCACCATGTAGTCTGAGAAGCAGTGTGCACCAGGTAGGCTAAGAAGCAGTGTGCACCAGGTAGTCTGAGAAGCAGTGTGCACCAGGTAGTCTGAGAAGCAGTGTGCACCAGGTAGTCTGAAAAGCAGTGTGCACCAGGTAGTCTGAGAAGCAGTGTGCACCAGGTAGTCTGAGAAGCAGTGTGCACCAGGTGGTCTAAGAAACAGTGTGCACCAGGTAGTCTGAGAAGCAGTGTGCACCAGGTAGTCTGAGAAGCAGTGTGCACTATGTAGTCTGAGAAGCAGTGTGCACCATGGAAGTCTGAGAAGCAGTGTGCACTATGTAGTCTGAGAAGCAGTGTGCACCATGAAGTCTGAGAAGCAGTGTGCACCATGTAGTCTGAAAAGAAGTGTGCACCAGGTAGTCTGAGAATCAGTGTGCACCAGGTAGTCTGAGAAGCTCTGTGCACCAGGTGGTCTGAGAAGCAGTGTACACCAGGTAGTCTGAGAAGCAGTGTGCACCATGAAGTCTGAGAAGCAGTGTGCACCAGGTAGTCCTGAGAAGGCAGTGTGCACCAGGTAGTCTGAGAAGCAGTGTGCACCAGGTAGTCTGAGAAGCAGTGTGCACCAGGTAGTCTGAGAAGCAGTGTGCACCAGGTAGTCTGAGAAGCAGTGTGCACCAGGTAGTCAGAGAAGCAGTGTGCACCAGGTGGTCTGAGAAGCAGTGTACACCATGTAGTCTGAGAAGCAGTGTGCACCAGGTGGTCTAAGAAGCAGTGTGCACCATATAGTCTGAGAAGCAGTGTGCACCAGGTGGTCTAAGAAGCAGTGTGCACCATATAGTCTGAGAAGCAGTGTGCACCAGGTAGTCTGAGAAGCAGTGTGCAATAGGTAGTCTAGAAGCAGTGTGCACCAGGTAGTCTGAGAAGCAGTGTGCACCAGGTAGTCTGAGAAGCAGTGTGCACCAGGTAGTCTGAGAAGCAGTGTGTACCATGTAGTCTGAGAAGCAGTGTGCACCATGTAGTCTGAGAAGCAGTGTGCACCATGTAGTCTGAGAAGCAGTGTGCACCAGGTAGTTGAGAAGCAGTGTGCACCAGGTAGTCTGAGAAGCAGTGAGCACCATGTAGTCTGAGAAGCAGTGTGCACCAGGTAGTCAGAGAAGCAGTGTGCACCAGGTGGTCTGAGAAGCAGTGTGCACCAGGAAGTCTGAGAAGCAGTGTGCACCAGGTAGTCTGAGAAGCAGTGTGCACCAGGTAGTCTGAGAAGCAGTGTGCACCAGGTGGTCTAAGAAGCAGTGTGCACCATGTAGTCTGAGAAGCAGTGTGCACCAGGTAGTCTGAGAGGCAGTGTGCACCAGGTGGTCTGAGAAGCAGTGGTGCACCAGGAAGTCTGAGAAGCAGTGTGCACCAGGTAGTCTGATAAGCAGTGTGCACCAGTTAGTCTGAGAAGCAGTGTGCACCAGGTAGTCTGAGAAGCAGTGTGCACCAGGTTGTCTGAGAAGCAGTGTGTACCATGTAGTCTGAGAAGCAGTGTACACCAGGTTGTCTGAAAAGCAGTGTGCACCAGGTAGTCTGAGAAGCAGTGTGCACCAGGTAGTTGAGAAGCAGTGTGCACCAGGTATTGAGAAGCAGTGTGCACCAGGTAGTCTGAGAAGCAGTGTGCACCAGGTGGTCTGAGAAGCAGTGTGCACCATGTAGTCTGAGAAGCAGTGTGCACCATGTAGTCTGAGAAGCAGTGTACACCAGGTTGTCTGAAAAGCAGTGTGCACCATGTAGTCTGAGAAGCAGTGTGCACCAGGTAGTTGAGAAGCAGTGTGCACCAGGTAGTCTGAGAAGCAGTGTGCACCAGGTAGTCTGAGAAGCAGTGTGCACCAGGTAGTCTGAGAAGCAGTGTGCACCATGTAGTCTGAGAAGCAGTGTGCACCAGGTAGGCTAAGAAGCAGTGTGCACCAGGTAGTCTGAGAAGCAGTGTGCACCAGGTAGTCTGAAAAGCAGTGTGCACCAGGTAGTCTGAGAAGCAGTGTGCACCAGGTAGTCTGAGAAGCTCTGTGCACCAGGTGGTCTGAGAAGCAGTGAGCAGCAGGTAGTCTGAGAAACAATGTACACCAGGTAGTCTGAAAAGCAGTGTGCACCAGGTAGTCTGAGAAACAGTGTGCACCATGTAGTCTGAGAAGCAGTGTGCACCATGTGGTCGGAGAAGCAGTGTGCCACATCGTCATAGCGGCGCGCCTCCGGGGCATGAAGACGTGTGGCCTGCCTGCCTGGAGTATGTAAGTATGTATGTGTTTGTGTGTATATGTATGTGTGTGTATGTCTGTCTGTCTGTCTGTGGTTACGGATCCGTCCTGAACTCCATTGAAAGTCAATGGAGGGCGGATCCGTTTACCATTGTGGTCACACCAAATGGATCCGTCCCCATTGACTTGCATTGGGGGTCATTCCGGATCCGTCTTGGTGCAGATGCCTGGACCGGAGAGAAAACCGCAGCATGCTGCAGTTTGTTCTCCGGTCTGAAGACGGAACAGAATGCTTTCAGGAGCATTCCATTGTCTTCAGTTCAGTTTTGTCCCCATTGACAATGAATGGGGACAAAACTGAAGCGTTTTTTTCCGGTATTGAGCCCCTATGACGGAACTCAATACTGGAATTTAAAAACGCTAGTGTGAAAGTAGTCTAAGAAGCAGTGTGCACCATGTGGTCTGAGAAGCAGTGTGCACCATGTGGTCTGAGAAGCAGTGTACACCAGGTAGTCTGAAAATGAGTGTACACCAGGTAGTCTGAGAAGCAGTGAGCACCATGTGGTCTGAGAAGCAGTGTGCACCAGGTAGTCTGAGAAGCATTGTGCACCAGGTAGTCTGAGAAGCAGTGTGCACCAGGTGGTCTGAGAAGCAGTGTGCACCAGGTGGTCTGAGAAGCAGTGAGCACCATGTGGTCTGAGAAGCATTGTGCACCAGGTAGTCTGAGAAGCAGTGTGCACCAGGTGGTCTGAGAAGCAGTGAGCACCATGTGGTCTGAGAAGCATTGTGCACCAGGTAGTCTGAGAAGCAGTGTGCACCAGGTGGTCTGAGAAGCAGTGAGCACCAAGTAGTCTGGGAAGCAGTGAGCACCAGGTTGTCTGAGAGGCAGTGTGCACCAGGTCAGGGGCGGACATACGCCTGTGCAGCCGGTTCGGCTGCACAGAGGCCCAGTGCGGCAGGGCGGCCCGTGGGCGGTCCGGCGGCAGTAAGAGATGAGCGCTTCCATTGTGGAAGTGCTCATCTACATATTCATCTGTATCACCGTGCTCAGGACAGCAATACAGATGATTGCAGGGGAGAGGCGTTTCCCTTACCTGCTCCTCTGATAGGTTGCAGGCCTAGTGAGCGGGACACAGGCCGGAAGAGGCCTGCATCGCATCGCTGACAGGCTCATGGAGGTAAGTATAACTGTTTATTTTTTTTTTTTTTATTGAAGTTTTATTAACGTTGCGCTTTTGCCCAGTATGGAGGGGGCATTTTTATCTATTAGGGGGCATTTACTGGCACACATGGGGGAAAGGAGTACTATGGAGGCATCTACTAAGCGGGCATTATACTGGCACACACGGGGGAGAGGAGCACTATGGGGGCATCTACAAGGGGGCATTATATACTGGCACAGATGGAGGAGCACTATGAGGATATCTACAAGGGGGCATTATATACTGGCACTATGGGGGCATGTAAAGGGGGCATTATATACTGGACAGATGGAGGGAGCACTATGGGAAATCTACAAGGGGGCATTATATACTGCAACTATGGGGCATCTACAAGGGGGCATTATATACTGGCACTATGGGGGCATCTACAGGGGCATTATATACTGGCATCTATGGGGGAATGTACAAGGGGGCATTATATACTGGCACAGATGGAGGAAGCACTATGGGGACATCTACAAGGGGGCATTATATACTGGCACAGATGGAGGGAGCACTATGGGGACATTTACAAGGGGGCATTATATACTGGCACTATGGGGGCATGTACAAGGGGGCATTATATACTGGCACAGATGGAGGGAGCACTATGGGGACATCTACAAGGGGGCATTATATACTGTCACAGATGGAGGAGCACTATGGGGACATTTACAAGGGGGCATTATATACTGGCACTATGGGGGCATGTACAGGGGGCATTATATATGGCACTATGGGGATCTACAAGGGGCATTATATACTGGCACTATGGGGCATCTACAAGGGGGAATTATATACTGTCACTATGGAGGCATCTACAAGGGGGCATTATATACTGGCACGATGGAGGAGCACTATGGGG